>MJUT01057788.1:20720-46312 GCA_002080005.1 Gigantidas platifrons
CCCTGGCAGCCATGTTTAATTACCGATCAGCACCAAAATTACAATTCTGGTAAAGGACCTACCGGTATGTTAAACTTCATCCGTCAATGGAGGTCACATTGAATTTCCAATCTGCACCAAAATAATTGATCAGGTGTAGGATCATCCAAGTAACATTCATATAATGCAAAATATTCAATTTGTTGAGTAGTTTCTCACAAAAATGTTTTTCAATAAAATTCCCATACAGTCCAATGGTCCGCTGATGGCGGCCATCTTGGATGGATGTCTGGGTCACTGGATATAATTTTGAAAGTTGACCGTTTAAGTATCATTCATGCCATGTTTACTTTAAATTGGCTAACTGGTTTCAGAGGAAAAACAATTTAAACATTTTTCCCATAGGGTCCTATGTTAAAACTATGTTCGCTGACGGCGGCCATCTTGGATGGAGGTCGGGGTCACAGGACATAATTTTAAAAGTTTACCACCTAAGGACCATTCATGCCATGTTTACCATTCATGCCATGTTTGCTTTAAATTGACTTACTGGTTTCAGAGGAAAAAAAATTATACATTTTTCCCATAGGGTCCTATGTTAAAACTATGTTTGCTGATGGCGCCATCTTGGATGGAGGACATTATTTTGAAAGTTGACCACCTAAGGACCATTCATACCATGTTTGCTTTAAATTGACTTACTGCTTTCAGAGGAAATTTTTTTTTTAAATTTTTCCCATAGGGTTCTATGTTAAAACTAAGTCGAATCATGGCGGCCATCTTGGATATGCGATCGGCACAAAAATAATAAATTTAGTAGAGGACCATCAAGTCATCATTTCTATAATGTTACAATTCCATAGGCTGAGTAGTTTCTGACAAGAAGATTTTCAAAGTTACAACCAATTAGAACACATTATTGGCCCTGGCGGCCATGTTGGATTTCCGATCTGCACCAAAATAACAAATTTAGTAGAGGACCTCCCAATGAACATTTCTGCCTAATTTGGTCCATATCAGTTCAGTGGTTTCAAAGAAGAAGAAGAAAGTATGAAAAGTTTACAGACACGGACGACGACGACAGACGCAAAGTGATGACAAAAGCTCACATGACCCTTTGGGTCAGGTGAGCTAAAAGCATATTGTTTCTGTTAATACCGTACGGACGTAGAACACGGAGTTATTTAATGCAAAATCTTTCCTGATATATATATATATATATATATATATATATATATATATATATATATACACTACTATATACTCGTGTGATTGTTGTCCATAAAAGTCATTTTATGTTTACAGAATACTCAAATTAGAGGAGATTGCTAAGAAATAGAGAAATACTTTAACAGTACAAACGAAAAGGTACGTACACCAAACACAAACAACAGAATTGCAACAACAATATCCACAGTAAACACAACTAGTGCAGGTTCTCCGGAAGTACTAACACCTACGTCATATATAACATTCGCTGATATGGCTAAGCGGAAGGAACATGTTGATGCAAACTTACTTTGTTCAGTACATAGACACGTACATCTTGGCAGTCTTTGTTGGAACATAATGTACATGGTAATAACTGTAATAATTAAATGATACAAATAGATACTATTATTCTATAGAAACTATCGATAAAACGAAATACAAAACATACAACTCTGTCTGAACAGGTCCAAAGTCCAACAGAACAATCATAGAAAGAGTTAAAATCGATAACCATAGCATACAAATACATGACCATTCAATTTTCTGGCTTGGTACAGGCACTTCAATAAAAAGTGGTGAGGTCAAACTAGTTTTATGGGCACAACTGATATAATTCATCAATAGTTCTCTAAAAAGGAACACAGCCTATTTGTTTAAAGTGGGTCATTAACAGCTCTGATGTCTTAAAATCATTATATTTGGTTGTTTATGTCGTTGACAGTCATCTTGAAATAGCTTGCTTTTAAATTATCATCCTGTCAAAATAATAACGATTTCCGAGACAGAGTTACAAAATTATCTAGTACATGGCAAATCCAAATATAACGGACCAACACGACGGGTGCCACTAGTGGAGCAGGAACTGTTTACCCTTCTGGTGCACATGAGTTCAGGCCCGGTTTGTAGTGGGGTTTGTGTTGCTCGATCTTTAGTGTCTAGTATTTGGTAGATCGTTGTTTGTCCTTTTTTTATTGGCCATTGCTTTATTTGTTATGCTCCGATTTGCGGTTTTTGATACCCCTTTAATATCGTCAACCTCTTCATTTAAGAATTAGACAGGTGTTTGTGTCTCATATGATTTGATACAAATTTCATTTTGTTACATATCTATATCTCTGATCTCACGAAATATCATGACATCATATGATGATCTTATTCGGCCAATTAATGACAGTTGCTAGCAGCATACCTAGAAAAGCCTTTAATAACACCAGATGACATTCATATTTTTGAGGATGGTGAAAAATGAGAGATTGCTTAGCAATCTGAGAAGCTATTTTTGTTTTCGTGGATTAAATGCTGCACGAGCTATGCACCTTTTGCGTATGTATTTATACAGGGTTACGATTATGGTGCTTAACGCCACTTACAACAATATTTCAGTCATATCGTGGCGGTCAGTGTCATTGGTGGAGGAAACCGGAGTACCAGGAAAAAATAAAAGGCCTGTCGCATATCACTGAAAAACTTTTTCACAAAATGTTGTATCAAGTACACCTCGCCATAAGTGAGATTCGATCTCACAACGTTAGTGTTAATAGTGCACACGTAGTTGTAAATCCAACTACCATGCGATCACGACTACGATGGCACCTATGTTTATAAAAAGTTTGTACGGACAATTAGAACAGTTGAGTTCACTGCGTTTTTAGTGGGGTTCGTGTTACTCGATCTCTAGTTTTATATGTTTGTTTTGTAGATCGTTGTTAGTCATTTTGAACTTTTTCTTCTGGGCATTGTGTTGTCTTCTTCTTCGATATACGGATTCTGATTATCCTTTGGTATCTTCAAATTCTTCTTGAACAGATTAATGTTGTCAATCTTGTTATAGCCATTAATTCCCTGATACTTAAAATGTTGATATATTTTTAGTTATCTTAAATAGCGTGTTTCTTCCCATTTTTACAAACATAAAATGCATACATACAAAAATAATTTCCCTATTGAAATTGCATTAATATATTAACCCAAGAAAGACAACTCTTGTAAAAGTAAGAAAAGGGAGAAAATGTTTTACATTTCGTAAATACAGGTTTGTTTGTGTTTCATTTATTGATGATGTGTGGTGTTCATATGACTGCATGTTTTATAAAATACATTTGTACTGAACATAATAACACAATAATGGTATAATAACAGAATAAACACATAAAAACATAATACAAACAGAATAACATACCAACGGCTTATTAACAGTTGGTTGGTTTATTTTATGGTGCTTACAACATTTTTCAACAATATTTCAGTTATATCGTGGCTGTCAGTTTTATTGGTCGATGACACCGGAGTACCCGAAGAAAACCACATACCTGTCACAAGTCAGTAACAAACTTTATCACATAATGTTGTATCGAGTACACCTTGCATGAGTGGGGTTCGAGCTCACAACGTTAGTGGTGATTGACTAAATAAGTGTAATAACAAAATTACCGAACTCCGAACAATCTTCCAAAGGGAAAGTCAAAACTCATCAGTATATAAACAGAAAAAATCAGTCAACAACCGGAAAACTGGGAAAACGTAATGATCCTATGAGTATAACGCTCTATTTACTACATTTATGAATAACAAAATTACTTACCGATCATGACAAAGAGACAAATCGATACAAGAATAGCTACATCATATGTTCTTTCTGGAATAAACAATATGTATTACATTCTAATAAGACATGAATTTGGTTTAATAAATAAAATTAAGAATAGCATTATAACATAATAACATAGAAGTGTAATTATTGTTTAACGTCAAATGAGTATTTAATTCCAGCTCTATCATGGCAAGAGTATCGAGTACACCTCACCATGAGTGGCATTCGAATTCAGAACTTTAGTGGTGATAGGTACTGTTTGCATAGATAGAGTTAGTTGTCATCAAACTATCATACGATCACGACCACGACGGTTCCTATATTTTTAGTATATTGTTTCAAATTGTAAATAAATTCAGATTTTAACTCATTTTAAGATTCACAGAGAGTATTGTCTATCTACATTCAACAAAACCAGTGGGTCAGTAGCTAGATTACCGTCATTGTGCACACCATTTAGATTAGGTGAATGAGTTTCTGCCTTTTTTAACTGCCTATTCATTGTACATTTATAAGAGATAAACGTATTCACTGATAAATATCACCCCACCCCCTATACCCATCATTTTCTACTTGTTTGGACCAGGTTTGACACGATTTATTTCTGATTATTTTACTCAAAAAATGGGAAACTCACTGATTAGAGGAAAACTGTGATTTATGACCGGCGGAATAATCATTTGTACTCACAAATAATATTATCACTAGTACATCGATTCTGTTCATAACTTACAAACACAAGGTTGAAACGTCTAAACATTAGAGAATACCGAATGGGCAATCAAAAATGGACAATCCAGAAGGAAATTGCACCATAGACAAACAAAACAAAAACACCACACAATATGTGTTGGACACCACTATATGCAAACAAACACAGATAACGTGGATAAGCCACATGCCCTGCTATAAGAAACTGGAGGTCAAGATGAACAGAACATTGTTGAAATAATTTATCAGTCTTGCTATCCAATGAGATGACTTTTCCTAGTTCTAAATGATAACGTTGTTAGTGGGATTCTGGTTGTTCAATCTTTAGTTTATGTGTAGTGTATTGTAGATCATTATTTGTACTTTTGTCCTTTTTCTTTTGACCATTGCATAAGCCATCCTTTATTGTTATACGACTTCTGATTACCCCTTTGGTATCTTTTCTTTTTTCGCGTCAAATTATTTAAAATTAAAGTTTGTTTTTGCCCGCAAACACGGATGTCTTCCCCCCGTCCCACAAACTATAGTCAAAGATAAAAATATATTTAGGTAACAAATAAAATTAAGCTTCAATGAATAACAAAAAAATCGAGAAAGCATCAGAGATGCAACAGCCGAGTTGCAAGTCAACATCATTTGGTCTTGTTTTATAAATAAGTAAGAAACTAAAGAATAAACAAGTCATGCATGTATGATGGATTGGACCCCAGACATACCGAACATAACTTTGGAAGAGGATAACCGAAGAAACATCTGGGCAAAGTTTGGTTAAAATTGACAAAATGGTTTCAGAGATATGTGTAATTCTCAAAAAAAACTTCCGGTAGGGGATGGGGATGACCCCGGGCCTCAATTCTTGAAGTATTTAATTTGTCTATTCACCCTGATCATAAATATATATGGTTTAGGGGTGGGGATCTCAACCATTAAAAGTTCACTCCAGGTAGGGGTGGGGTATGATCCCCCAGGGCCTGAGCTATAAGGCATTTAATTTGCCTAGTCACCCGGATCACAAATATATATGGTTTAAGGGTGGGGATCTCAACCATTAAAAAGTTCACTTCAGGTAGGGGTGGGGTATGACCCCCAGGGGCCTGAGCTATAAGGCATTTAATTTGCCTAGTCACCCTGATCATAAATATATATGGTTTAGGGGTGGGGATCTCAACCATTAAAAAGTTCACTTCAGGTAGGGAGTGGGGTATGACCCTGGGGCCTGCGCTATAATGCATTTAATTTGCCTAGTCACCCTGATCATAAGAATATATGGTTTAGGGTGGAGATCTCGGTCACATTTTTAAAACAGATTAACCAGCGGGGTGGGGCTGAGCCGCGGGGTTAAAAAATGCTGAATGCACAACTTGTAGATGTAGATCTTTTTAAGATGAATGAATATCTTCTAATCATATCATTATAGATATCCTAAGATGTCCTTGGGCATGATTAAGAAGCTATCTAAAATTTGAGAACAACGAAAATGTGATTTTCTACTCATTCTTTATACACATAGAGCTTGAATTTTTCACATTGTAGTTGTTTTATATAATCCGGGTATATAAACAGGAAATGTAAGTGTTGTTTGACAAAACAAAGTAAAATATATTTATTCAGAAAATACCAACCACCCTGATCGTTCTTTTGTAGACTCGTTACCATGAAATATAATGCTGCACTTTGGATTTTTATTATTTTGGAGATATAGTTTTTGTACAAAAGAAGAGTTTGAAGATACCAAAAGGCGCAATCAGAATCCGTAAATCGAAGAAGAACAGACAACACAATGGTGAAAAGAAAAAGTACAAAAGGACAATGATCTACAAAACATAACATAATTCATTTATAAACAAAATAATTGCTGAGAAATCGAGCTTTTCTTGTGATCACTCTGAGTATACTATTTTATGCTATTATTGGGGGAAATAAGACAGTACAATTATTCCATATTAGTGTTAATTATTATACCTAAATTAACGTTGAATGTTTTACGTTAGTGTCAGCCCGGCACGTTGTTACAATACTTAATATGACATAGATCATTTTTGTTTGCATATAGCTTAACATAGATTTTTTTATATATTAAAATTGTAGATTGTACCTCTGAATCAAAGAGGATGGATACAGGTCCGTCATTGAACACAATTGAACAAAATGAGAGCAATGACGAGTCAGGTATGTAGGAAGTAATGATGATGTAATAATGAAATGAAAATAATTGTTGTGATCGCATGTTACTTGGGTTTATTACTAAGTATGCAATCAGTGTATATCACCACACAGGTTGTGAGTTCGAATCCCTCTCAGGTGAGGGGAACTCGATGCAACATTATGTGATAAGGCTTGTCAGTGACATGTGGCTGGTCGGTGGTTTTCTCCGAATACTCCGGTTTGCTTCACCAATAAAACTGGCCGCCACGATACAACTGAAATATTGTTGAGAGTGGAATTAAAAACCACAACCCTAACCTTGAAGTCAAAGGTCAAGGTCCAATGCGGGGCATGATGATACGAGACACACTGGCCGATGGTAATTCAACTTCATGCCAAAGATCATAAATCGATGTAGAATGATAAAAAAAGGCTACATTCCTGACATGAAAATGTCCCCAAATGCAAAACAATATTTGACCTTGATGTAAATGGTCACTTGAAGGTCATGATAATACATCACAAGCCGGCTGATGGTTGTACACATTCATGCTAAAGAGCATAAATCTATATAAAATAATAAAAAATGTAACAACCGAAACAAAGTTGCATGAAAACGAGAAGAAAAACCACAAGAAGAAACAATATGTCTGCCCTCCTCTAAGAGGAGAAATAATTTGTTCATGTTGGACATGTAGATCGGGACTACAATTTTGTCCTAATAGACTTTTTGTAACAGCAAGATTTCAACAAATGAGTATATGAGGCCGTCGCAGTCTTGGTCGTTTGACAGTTGGATTTACAAATATATATGCAATCAGTGCCTATCACATTGTGAGTTCGAATCCCACTGATCGGGAGGTGTACCTGAAAAAATATTATATGATCAAGTTTGTCAGTGACTTGCGGCAAGTTGGTAGTTTTCTCGGGGTACTCCGATTTCCCCCACCAATAAAACTACTCTCCACGATATAACTGAAATATTGTTGAAAGTGACATTAAACACCATAATTCCAAACACATAAATGAGGGCGACATAATCACAAAGCATCAAAATCTTGTAAATATTGCAGTAACAAGCTCCACATTAAGCAATCGTCATGTTGGTATGAAGTTTTAGATACTTGATATGAATGCTAAAAATCATCTGTTCTCACCACTATAATGTTGTTTTCTAGTTCTCAACCGAGATATTACATGTCAACAGATATTATATTTAATGTATAATAGATTTCTTACGGAAATATACATAAATTCTAAATGTAAATGTCGAAAGAGGTATTAAACGTTCAGCGTATTATCTGCTCATACCGGTGTCCATCCTCATGTTAAGCACAAACACGACGGGTGTCAGTAGTGGGGTAGGAAGTACTTACACGAAATGAGCACATCAGTTCACTCTAAGGTTTTAGTGCGGTTTGCGTTGCTCAATATATAATTTTCTGTGTGTAGTTTTGTCTACAATTGTTTATCCTACAGTCCTTTTTCAGTTGCATGATCATTTTATTGTCTTTCCAAGACATTTCTGTTGTAAATATCAATTATTCTGTGTTGCTGTTATTTTGAAAATATATGTCTGATTAATGCCTTTATCAACTTATATTAACAAATGAGGAATGATGATAACTATCACAATAAAACGTAGATATCTAATTTAGTGCCCACAACGCGTTTCATGAATAACCTTCATCAGGTACGCTTAAATTTTCCTTCCTCAAGCATATGTAACCTTAGCTGAATTTGGTTTTCCTGTTTAGGCCTTTTGGTGTTCTTGCTACCAAATGATTTTTTTAACCGTTATTTAGCTTTACTATCAGTATACCTGGTGAAGTTTATTTCAGAAGCGTGACGTCCACACTAAATTAGATATATCGGTTTTTCATTAAGACATCAGACATTAAGCTATCGTTATTTATTAAAATAAATCTTATCTGTTGTCAGATGGAAATTGGAAATCTGCAGCCGAGAATTAAAAGCCAACATAGAAAAGGAGGGACCAGATGCATCATTCAAACATATTACTGAAATCCTAGATAACTGGAAAAATGAACCAGTGAAATTGGCAGTGACTGGTAAATCTGGAGTAGGGAAGTCTTCTTTTATCAATGCAATTCGCAGTTTGAAGCCCGGCGATCCTGGTTTTGCAAGCACATCAAGTTATGGAAATACTACGAAACACGCAACTGTCTTTGAATATCCAGGAAATCCAAAGATTACATTACATGATTTGCCAAGCTTTGGAACTACAGAATTTCCTAAAAATGAGTACGAAGAAAACATGAAACTCCATAAATATGACTATGTCCTTATTTTTGTCGGAAATATTGAAGAAAATTATATTGAAATTGCCAAAAAATTAAAAGAAATGAAAAAACCGTTTTGTTTTGTGAAGTCAAAAATTTATCTCGATATTGAAAATGCTAAGAATGACGGTGAACCAAAAGCAGAAGTTATTAAGAAAATAATGTCCAAATCCTTATATATTCTTGGGCAGAAGGGTTTCAAAGAAGACAGATTTTTTGCAATTTCGATTCGCAATCGAATGATTGGTCACTTTGATGAACTTGTTTTATATATTCAAAGCAATTTTCCTGAGTTGAAATCCAATGCAGTTAATATATATATTGTGGGAGTACTATCGATTGAATTAATAGACTTTAAATATAAAATATTGAAAGATAGAATATGGAAAGTTTCAGTGACGTCTGCTGGTCTAGCCGCAGCACCAGTTCCCGGTTTGGATGTAGTGCTTAATATAGCACTTATTTGCAAGGAACTCTTGTTATATCACAAAACATTTGAGTTTGAACAACAAGTTGTAATTGACATTACAAAAACTGATTATATATCACAGAAGCTAACTTCCAGCTCTATTGTTAAGATTGGAGCTGCTAATGAGGCAATGCAACAATTTCTTTTGATTGAATTGGGGAAACTCGGAACATTAATGGCAGTACAAAGTACATTTGATTTCATCCTCCCTGTCATTGGGTGTGTGGTGTCGGGATTAACAGCTGGTGGAGTCACATACAGATTACTGAACCGTGTTTTGGACGGTTGCAGAGATAACGCTAAACTTGTCTATTATCATCTGAGGAATAGTGATTTTCATGTAAGTTTTTCCATTTTAATTAAGCACCGCATCGGTATTGCAATTGTTAGTGCACTCACCTCGAATGTGGTAGATTGTGTGTTCGAGCCCAACTGGACCAAAGCATTCTGCTATAACATTAATAGTTGCACACATTATTAAAAGTGACAGCAAATACTGGATGGACCGGAAACAGGATAATGTGTTCGAGAGGAACACATGTTTACTGTTGTCTCAGTAGGTTAGCACTATTCCATTCCAACAAAGCGCATTGGTATAATGCAAATTGGACATCATCATCGTCATCTAAATGTAACTTGTTATCGACACGATATACCTGACAAATGGCTGACTTGTGGATAAGCGAAAATCACCCACTCAGTATAATGTGCATGATTTTTGAAGCATGATAAGAGTAACAAGAAAAATATGACTCTATATTTGGGGACTATTTCTTTCAGGTTCCAAATATTTGTCTAAATATAACATGATAATTATTAAAGTTGTCAACACATTTTGATGGCATAGAAACAGAACGACACAGCTTTGCGCATTGCAAGATATACCTGGAACTGCTTAAGTAGGTCAAATGCGTTTCTGTTATAGATACTGGCTGTTGTTAAATGCTAGAAAGGTCGATAGTTTGCAACAATTGCCAATTATTGACCAGTGTATGTGATTATGCGACTCTCTCACACAATGTTGGAGTATGTTACTTGAACAAAACACGAAACCCGCCATATTCTTATGCCTGTCCCATTGTTCGTTTTATTGATATTTGGTGTAATTATTTAAATTCTCTCTTCATGATAAGCATTTGATTCGCACTGATCAAATTTCAGCTAAAAACATATTTGTTTCTTCTTTATAGAAATCAAGAAAAGGTACAGAGGCTTGGACAACAGATGGTGCTATCACATTAAAGCAACTACATTTGCTGCAGAAGTTGATTGCATGAATTTGTTTTGAACTTTACTAATGTTATCAGCTTCAAGTATCTACTTACTTCAAATATTTATTTTTATTATGATATACTCCTGTCGTTACATTTTGTCAATATCATAAGTGAAATTAATCAAAGTTCTTTAGTAATATATATCTAACCTACGTCATCATATTTTTTTTTTCTTTTTGTTTTTCTATTGTGGGACATGTTTTCGACTTATGGTTTATTGATCTACTATTTAACATGTTAGTGTCACTTTTTTAGTGTAATATCTTCAATCCTTTCTAATAATATCACAACATATAAGTTTTATCCCCAATTTTTCATATTTTCATCTGTTAAATAATACAACAGTGATTAGTATGTGCATATATTTTTCTATCACAATTTTGTTTTGTATATTTTTTATTTTAAAATAATTAACTTGTATATTGTGTGTCAGTTTATTTATGTTATTAATGTATTTGCATAGAGAGGGACTTATAAGTTGCAAAACCGTGCCTCTAACCCATGTAAAGTTCGCTTTATTGTGAGGTTTTATTATTGAAACATTGGTACGTCTAGGTATTTGGTCATGTGACAAATTGTCACATAAAACCCCATGCGAAGCAAGGCAGGATATCGAAGCTCGCTATAGCCAAGAGAGACAGGTTTATTCAGCTACAATTTGTTATACATTTATTTTATGTTCTTTAATTTGTTTAATTAATATATGTATTCTATTCCTATGTACGTTTTATATTTTTATTATATTTCCCCTTTTAATAGAATTACTTTATACTCGGACGAAACAGCATCGGTGGTGTAATGGTTAGCGTGATCGCCTCGAGTTCGGTAGATCGTGGGTTCAAGCTTCGATCGGGTCAAACCAAAGACTATAACATTGGTATGTGTTGCTTCTCCGCTAAGTACGAAGCAATAATGAGAAAGTACAACGACTGGTTGGCTCGGAATCAGGATAATGGATATGTCCGAGTGGAGTGACATGTCTATCCGCGGACTGTTGTTTCAGTGAGCTAGGACTATAAAAATCCAGCTAAGGGTGTTAGTCTAGTACAAAGTGGACATCACCATCATTTCATTGAAAATTATCCGTGCCTAGAGAGTATGAACGGTTATTTATAACTCTGTTAGAGGTATTGGTTTTGCCTCTGTTCCTACGACTTTCAGATTATATTTTGGAACTGTTCTAAGATGTAGTATTTTTAATTTTTCATTATTTTATCCAATATAAATCAGCATATAATTTGTAAGAGATCCAGGAAAAGATTGAAGATATCAAAAGGGTATTAAGAAGAAGTATATCGAAGAAGATCTTATAATATCAGTAAAAAGAAGAGGAACAAACGGACAAACAATGATTTATAAAACACTACACAGAAAGCCAAAGATCTAGCAACAGGAACCCTTCAAAGGATGGGATGAACCCCGGAAGGGTTAACAGTTCCTGATTCACCAGTGACCGCCGTCGTGTTAGTGTTAAACGACACGAACATCATCAGCTATTGAAATCGTTTTAGATACTACTGTACGTAAATAAATGCAAAGCACATTATTAAAATATTTCTTTGCGTAATTTTCGTTCTTAACCGACCTCTACTGTCAATTTCGAGGTGTAGATCAACGTGTGAAGCAGATCTAGTTGTATCTGTGGTCTACTTTATTCCACGTCAGTTAGATACATGTAATCAACCAAATCACAAAACGTAGAATTATTTAGTGAAAGGACATCATTTATACATAAAATTCAAAGACAGGGCTAGCTTATTTTCAGTTTCCATGAGAAGCCCAAGTATGAAATCTGCGTCATACGAATAAAGGAAAAAATCGATGAGAAGAGGAGCACTGTTGATACCCATGTCAATGTCAGCTCTCTGTTGAAAAAGGACAAATATGTTCTCAATCAAAAACTTTTGATGATATCAGTTTCAGAGAAATGTTTGGGAGATCATATTCTTTAAGCAAAGCAAGTATATGTATCTAAGTTGGCCATTCTTCCTTATAAAACGCAGTTAAGCTAATTCTTTTAATCAATCTTTTAGTTTTGAATGATGAATAGTTGTGCATAGAACAAGAAGAAAAGTACATTTTAATTATATTGCATGAACTCCACGTCTGATTCACTCCACCTCTGGAGTAGATAGTGACACAGTAATTCTGAAGTTTTGACTGCTGATAGAACAGACCTATACTTGTTGATGATTTCCTCTTTCGCAAATGTCGTCGGGGTATATGCAGGATTGTCATGTTTATTGTCAATAGCTAATTACTTTATCAAGCAGTTTATGTAATGTAATTTATAAATAAAACAATATTGTTATGGGCTTTGTCTGCAGGGACAGCAACATACTTGTTATGGAAGTGAGACAGGTTCTAGCAACATTTGTGTCTTTTAAATCGGTGTTGCACAAGTGGAATATGACCTATCACGTTTTTAAATTATAATCAACGATCTCACACAATGAACCCATTCCGAAAGTGTATCTAAGTCACGATTTGCTCATTGTCTGGAATAATACTCGACGGAATCCATAAGAAGTTTTATGGTATATTTCCAATTTATGGATTTGAGCTTTGGACTCACGATAACTCGGTTCTTTGGTGATCACATGTCGTAAAGATTTTTTGTTAATAAAGTTAAGTTCACCCGTTATAACGTGACCAGTCGGATTACATGTGAATGGAAAACTTGTACATGTGCAAACAGGAGTTTAGACTTGAAATATGCAATGTTGAGATCTTACAACACATTCTTGTAGTTAAATATGTTGGCGTAAATAGGAGTGGTATACTTTGTAGGTATACGAAATTATAGAACATACTGATCATTCAAATAGGGAGGAATCTTGGATGCTACTGATTTGTGATGGAGGAAATTGCTTAGGTTCATGCCATCAATACCTCTGTTGGCAAACGTAAGATTAAGAAAAAAAAACTTTTCTATTTTATCTTTCTTAATGCCTTTAAAAAGTAAGTGACATGCTTTAATTCACTTGAAATCGGATTTGCAACGTGGTTTTCCAAACGTGAGTTGTACAAAAAATGTAGTTTGGAAAGGGTAAAAATTGTTTCGAGCATCTATATAAATGGTAGAGGGTTCATTTCGTGAAACATCTTCATGGAGTATATGACAAAGACACTACTGTACAGCCTCATAGCTGAAGCTCATCTATTTTCTTTATATTGTATTTGTAAGATAGGATTCCCCTTTGTAACCTCTACTAGTAAGATCACAACAAACCTATGAGATAAATCACAGATGGTCATACTACATAACCTCATATTCTTATTGTAGTTACAGATACAATTAACATTTCTTTAATGTTTTCATACGTGTAATAAATATGAAGCTTACGCATATAAATATAGTATAACTAATCGTAGATTTTGAATATCAAAATAAGACCACGAGTGACCGAAGTACGCATAAGGATTAAACGAGTGGGCGGAACTTGTTCCGTACACGGGTTTAATCGTTAATGTGTATTCGGTAACGAGTGGTCTTACTTTAATATGGGACGAAGTCCCAACTATGGTAGAAATATCAATTTTTTTCTATATACTAATGACTAAATTTTCATGCACCGGATATGACATACCGGAAGTCAATACATGGTTAAATCTGTGCAGAAAATCGGATGCGGACGTTTCGTAACCTGGTCGTTTCGTACCTACATCGGGACTTAAAAAACGACGGAAGATTTGGGTCTGGGTCCCCCTATTTGCCCCCTCTTTTAAGAAAATCTGGATCCACCCTTGGTCTACTTTGAAAAAATAGCATAGGTCCATATATCCGAGTTAATATTGTTTAAAAAAAATATTGGACTTCGTCCCAAGTTAGGTAACACCTATTATCATATTATTAAAAATGTATGATTTAGTTATACTGTTTATTATATAGACTTTCAAAATTTCTTATACATTGTATATTATTTTTTTTATTTGTATATTTGATTGCATGCGAGTGAACATACCAGCAATGATACTACAGGGTTCAGCTGGGCGGATCTGCCATCTTGAAAATGGGAAATCCTATTTTTCATATTTACAACAATGTACAAAAATAATTAAAATGCTTACCTTGAAAGCTTATTTTAGTTAAATTAAATCACAATGGAAGCGCATACGAAGCCAAATAGCTTCTAATCTTTACGTTTCAACCTGGAAGTCTTCATATGACGTCAATGACGTCATCTTGGTTATGTGCCAAAGTCATCAATAACATTTCGCGGATTTGTTCAGCTTACAATCGTGTGTGTATTCACCGTTGCACAAGGGACGTAACCACCACACTTACAGTTTTGCAAAAGTAGTCCTGGCGGGGAAAAAACTGATATTTCACATGTGAAATACCGGAATTTATTTCACGTATAAATCCCCATAATTCACATCTATCTATATAATAACTATTTCTATTATTATAAGTTTTGGGAGCCTTTCATGTAAATATTATATTAGTTGATTTGACTCAAGTCATAAATAGTGGTTGATGAGATTGTCGATCATTACTGTAAAATATTTTCTTCTCCACTCCATGGTTCCAATGTCTGGATACTAAATATATTAAGATAAGGATTTTTAAAAAATCATCTCATGACATGTTTAGAAAAATAAATTGTTGGAAGACATCAATAACTTGTGGAAAAGTATTCTGTCACTTACAGGTGACGAAATGTAGTATTACATTTAGATTGTTGTTCAAACTTGATTGTTGTTTCTCTAGTATGTCTTAAGGAGGCCTTGTGTACGATCTAGTATATATGTGATAGTGTAACGTGCAGGGGGTTGCACGTCACTGGCGCAATCCGGTTCGTACTAGAGTTACTTCTCTGGATTCAAGTGACGCTCTGTATATCGTATATTTAGCTTATACAGTTATTTAGCTATGGACGATGTTGTGTGTTTGCAGCACCCGTGCGTCGGACCTGTGCGTTTTACGCACGCACCTAATATTAGTTTAACCTGCGCGTTTTCAGCACCCGTGCGTCAGACCTGTGTGTTTTACGCACGCACCAATTACTAGTTCAACCTGTGCGTTTTATCCTCGCACCTACTACCAGTTTAACCTGTGCGTTTTATCCTCGCACCTATTACCAGTTTAACCTGTGCGTTTTCCGCACGTACCTATTACTGGTTCAGCCTGTGTGGTTTGACGCACGCACCTATTACTAGATCAACCTGTGCGTCGGTCCTGTGCGTTTTACGCACGCCACTATAGCTAATTCAATCCGTGCGTTTTTAAAGCACTTGTGCGTCAGTCCTGTGCGTTGACGCACGCCACTATAGCTAATTCAAGTTGTGCGTCAGTCCTGTGCGCTTACGCACGCCACTATAGTTAATTATACCTGTGCGCTTTTCAGCACTTGTGCGTCAGTCCTGTGCGTCTACGCACGCCACTATAACTACTTCGACCTGTGCGTTTTTCAGCACTTGTGTGTCAGTCCTGTGCGTTTTGACGAACGCAACTATAGTCAATTTAACCTGTGCGTAAAGCTGCTTAATCAAGTAACCAAGAGCGAATAATAGTATTGCTTATGCTATTGATCAAACATGTTGCTCGACAGAGCAACGCAAAGTGACCAGACACGCTGCGACAAGCGTTTATATACCCTATTTTGGACAATACCATTTTATACAGACGATTCCAAAAGTCTGCATCATCAAAACGATTTCATATAACCCAATGATAACCATAAAGCGTGTAAAGGACCAGACTATTTCCGTGTATTATTTCATATCCCAACCCGTTTATGATTCTGTTAGTTATCGTAGTAATTATAAACAATAAAAATATAAACTATTTGTATGCTTAAAATATTATATTTAGCTAATCACTTGATAAATAAGAATGGTCTACTGATTCGGAAATTGTAAATTAATTATTTGCATGCCAACTGTGTATTTTAAATAATTAAAACAATGTAGATAAACAGGGGAATTCGTGGAAGTGGGAAAAGAAATTATACGGTCAAGTGCGTAAATTATCACCTATATATATATATAGCCTTAATTTATTTTTAGACTTTGCATACACGTTTTAAATACGTGTTAACTAATTTTGTCACAATAGCTAAGACCACCGGCTAACTATTATTTAACTAACATTATAAAAACGACAACTTTTGGGTGACGAAGATTAACTATACGTTGCGTAAAGTTCAAGATTATAACGTTCTTTATAACTACGCTGATGACCAATTTATATATGAGAGGTTGCCATTTTACTCACAAATAGAAAACACTTGCATGATCGCCATAATTTCATTAAAAGATGGCGGGGTTGAGGAAAAAACATTAAGCTAGTCACGTTTTATCTAAGTGCTGTTACAAGTAAGCGGTCATATATGCGTGTGTTAGTGTTGTCGACTTTGCCTCCATTTCTACGATTTGGTGATTATAATTTAACACTGTTTGGACAGTATAGCCATTTGTGCTTTCCATTTTAATTTGCTGGTATATATCCTCTCCATACATATATACACAGCCCTCCGAGTAATCAGATGAATGTGTATTTACCCTGTGTAAATCATTGTCTCAATCTCTATAGAAAACTTCTTGGAGAAAGGCGTCTAGCAAAGATTAATGTCTAATTCTATCAAAATCCTAAATCAGGTAATCAGAAAATATTCTACATAAAGCAGCGGACTGCAATATACTAGTTCAGTGGAAGGCCCAGTTCTAATGTAAAGGGTGAACCATTCCCGAGAACATATACATGTTTTGTCCTAGACACAGTTTTAGGACACAAAATGCTAACTTCACAAGGATAGTGTAGTAGAAATATTATGTTGTTTTTCCCCTTGCTATAGTGTTTGTGCGATCTGAATGTCATCACAATTAGGGCCATTATGGAAATTCGTGTTACCTGTTTAGTGATCATGTACTCAATTTGTATGAAGCTGAGGGAACATTAACATGATTACATATATCTAAATGAGTGCACACGACACGTTTTCGGAAAGACTCTCACCAGGCAGATACTACTTGGAAAGATTGGTAAGTCCAATATCAGTAATGACTATTGAGAAATAAGATGTGTAATGTCGTATATGTATACCCTCATTGAATACTCCATGGTGATTGCGAGAAAGGTTTGATGACGATACCAAAGCGGTAACCAGAGGCGATAAATTGACGAAAGACAAATATTACAATGCTCAACATAAAACAGACAACAAAAACAAACAACATAAAATCAAACCAAGACAAACACACAATGAAAAATAATGGATTATGTTTACGACAGACGCAGCTTAGCAGTGGCGTATGTGGCATATATATTCCGTATCGGTTAGTCAAGTCGTAAAACTTTCAAATTGTTTCATATACTAGTATATATGATACCACATGGGTAATCAGAAGCCGTAAATCGAAGAAAAGACAGACAATACAGTGGTCATGCGTTAAATGGCAAACAACGAACTATGAAATACTACAAAGAAAAATAAAGAGAGCTACACGTATCCCACTAAAACCTGTGGTGATATCTTGTGCTCCAGAAATATGAGCAGTTCCTGTCTCACAAGTGGTATCCGTCGTGTTACTCTTTTTAAAACCTGGTAATAAGTCATGAATGAGGACGGATCGGATTGTGATTACGTCAAAAGGAACATATTCGTTGTCATTTGTGACACATATATTCTGTAACGATTAATCGAATCATGGTACCAATCGAAAAAATTTCGAAGTCATGACTTCATCTTTACCATATAAACAATTAGTGCCTCAGAATAATATAAAAATCAATGTTTTTTTTTTAATTTATAAAATTGTTCATTAGAAACTAGTTGTATAAATTTAGTATATATTGAATATTAATAATATATTTTCTATAATAATTGCAGTAGTCGTGTCGAGCTCATAATGCTATATTGGCCGAAGGTGGCACTTGGTCAGAGGTAACATTTTTACGGGACAAAGCAAAGCGACTTTGTGGCGGTAAGTTCCTTGATAGGAGTATGTTAAACCATGGATACACATTTTATTAAATGATGATATCTGCATTGTGTTCTGATATTAAATACAAACGTTGATATACAATTTAGTGCACACGCAGCGTGCTTGGAATAATATTCATCATTGTCAAAAGATTCGAAAATCCAAATAATCCATTGAGACCACGAAAATCAAAGGACATAGACGCGAAAACCAAAGTCGGCTATGTTTACCTATGTCTAACTATGTGCAATGCGGTGAACCTTTATCTTAAGAGTAACTGCAAAGACAAGGTTGGGCGGGTGAAACAATTAATGAATAATAGTCTACCTAAGAAATAATTCGCATCAAGTATAGTTTTATTTGAACCTGGTTGTACTCTGATTAGTTAAAGGATGGTGTTGATATACAGCTTCATACAGTTTATATTCATTAGTGGAGCAGGAACTGCTAACCCGAGTCCCCTCTGATTTTAGTGGGGTTCGTGTTGCTCGATCTTTAGTTTGCAGTGTAGTTTTTCGTAGATCATTATTTGTCCCTTTGTTCTTTTATTGTGGCTTTTGATTACTTCTTTGGTTCCTTTACTTTTCTTTTATTCATTATCATTTAGATCCATGACGGATATTAAGCTGGCATTGTACATATTTCCATTTGTGCTTCAGACTGGCGGCTTGGAGGAAGGGATGATGTAGTAGAGGGTGTATGGGAATGGTCCTCAATTGGTAATAATTTCTCTGTTCCCGACAGGAATCCTGGTCAACCAGACAATTTCAATCAGGTTCAGGATTGCTTGAAAATATCGCAACATTATAATCACTGGGATGACGTTAGCTGTGCAGGTCATCATAAATATATTCATGAAGGACAGCATGGTGTTTTAATGTATAATTGTGATAGTTTATCTTGAATGAAAAACAAAGACAAATATATTAAGTGGTGACATACAATTCGCTTGTTTGTGGGTGGTTATTATAAACACGGGTACCTGTGAGTATATTAATCATCTCAACAGTTATCACATAAAAGCCAAAACAAGCTATCGAGGCTCGCTATGACCAAGTAAAACAAGCTATCGAGGCTCACTATGACCAAGTAAGATAAGCTATCGAGGCTCACTATGACCAAGTAAGATAAATTATCGAGGCTCATTATGACCAAGTAAAACAAGTTATCGAGGCTCACTTTGACCAAGTAAGATAGGTTATCAAGGCTCACTATGACCAGTAAAACAAGCTGTCGAGGCTCACTATGACCAAGTAAGATAAGTTATCGATGTTCACTATGACCAGTAAAACAAGTTATCGAGGCTCACTATGACCAAGTAAAACAAGCTATCGAGGCTCGCTTCGACTAAGTGAGATAAGTTATCGAGGCTCGCTATGACCAAGTGAGATAACTTATCGAAGCTCATTATGACCAAGTCAGATAAGCTATGGAGGATCACTATGACCAAGTAAGATAAGTTATCAAGGCTCACTATGACCAAGTAAAACAAGCTGTCGAGGCTCACTATGACCAAGTAAAACAAGCTACCGAGGCTCACTATGACCAAGTAAGATAAGCTATTAAGGCTCACTATGACCAAGTGAGATAAGGTATCGAGGCTCACTATGACCAAGTGAGATAACTTATCGAGGCTCATTATGGCCAAGTAAGATAAGTTATCGAGGCTCACTATGACCAAGTAACACAAGCTATCGATGCACACTATGACCAAGTAAGATAAGTTATCAAGGCTCACTATGACCAAGTAAAACAAGCCGTCGAGGCTCACTATGACCAAGTAAAACAAGCTGTCGAGGCTCACTGTGACCAAGTAAAACAAGCTGTCGAGGCTCACTATGACCAAGTAAGATAAGTTATCGAGGCTCACTATGACCAATAAAACAAGCTGTCGAGGCTCACTATGACCAAGTAAGATAAGTTATCGAGGCTCACTATGACCAAGTGAGATAAGTTATCGAGGCTCACTATGACCAAGTAAAACAAGCTGTCGAGGCTCACTATGACCAAGTAAGATAAGTTATCGAGGCTCACTATGACCAATAAAACAAGCTGTCGAGGCTCACTATGACCAAGTAAGATAAGTTATCGAGGCTCACTATGAACAAGTGAGATAAGTTATCGAGGCTCACTATGACCAAGTAAAACAAACTATCGAGATTCGCTTCGACTAAGTAAGATAAGTTATCCAGGCTCGCTATAACGAAGTGAGACATGTTTATTCAGTTACGATTAGCTATGCATGTATTTATGTTGTTTTTTTTCATTTGAGGGGCCGGGTTTAGCGGCCTTTAATTTGACGTATAATTAATAAATAGTGATGCGAGTACAATAAAGTATATCTTTTGAAAAAATGCCATAGCGAGTACCATTCCTATTTACCTTTTATGATTTTATTATGACAGAAATACTTTATTTTCGGATGAAAAAAATGAGAGGGAATATACAAATATAGGAAGTGATGGAAGTTAAGTGTCTCTCCTTGAAATTACAATCTCAATTTTTTTTCAAAATATATTTGTTGCAAAATGTAAATAATTAATTCAATGTAGATATTCAGCTTAATCTGATCCGTTGGACACTAAAATTATAAATTTAATCAGTTATAAATTAAAAAGAATACCTAAATGATGGAACAGTTCCAATATTCAATAGAAAAAACGTAGTAAGGGGCAAAATTGATGCACCCAGCACACAAATGCATGACCGCTCATTTCCCGGACTTAGAACAGGCAAATAAATAAAAATTGGCAGGGTTAAACTAGTTTTAAGGGCCCAATTACACCTCCAAATGTGAGTAAAATGCGAACCCCAACAATATAATCGGGCGTAATCATAAAAGAACATAATGATCTTGAAAATTATGCATGGTATATTTAACCTTCGTGACACAGAAGTTGGCATGTGACCAAAAGAGATCTGATGGCATCAACCATAATTAAAATACAAGATAGCATACAATATTTGTTTGATTTTATTTGACTTAAGAATTTATCCTAGCGTAATATTACGTCAACAACATAGTATACGACGATTCCGTGATAAGACGTTCTCCTGACTTGGAGGAAGAATTCGTACCACCGATCACGTGACTTCATAAAAAATCTAGGCATTTTTAGCAGAAGACACTGCAGGTAGAAATGGATCAAGGAAAACGATCTCAAAAGTCATCCAGCAAATATTGGTGCGTGGTTCCGGGGTGTACATCTGACAACAGGAAGAAACCCAATCTGGAAAAATATGTAACATTTATCCCATTTCCGATAAAGTTGAAAGACCACAGGCCATTTTGAACTACAGATGCCTAGATTTTAGTCACGTGGTGATGGAAGTCACATGACGGTATTATCTGAATACCAGTATCCCGGAACCGACGTATTGATGTCCTATAAGAAGCAGGAACTGCTTACATTTCGCGAGGACATGAGCTTACCGCCGATTGTTGTCCTATTGTGTGTATCTACGTGTTGCGTGTTGTAATGTCCCTTACTATTTCCGAATAAAAACAATGTTCGGTTCGTCTTTACCTCCAGTTGTTTGTAGGAGGTCTCATGTCTTATTTAAATTATTTGTATATGCTTACGTAAAGTGGTGTTCAACACATATTGTGTTGTATATCTGTATTGTTTGTCTTCGTCTAATGTACCTTAAATTGCCAATTCTATGGATTGTCCCTTCGGTATTCTCTAACGTGTTTTCTTACTTACAGAAATCATGATATCAAATAAAGTTTGAAGATACAAAAGGAGTAAGCAAAACTCTAAATTGAAGAAGTATACAACAAATAAGCTACATTGGTTTATGAATCTCCGAATCCAGTATATAGATTTCCAGTGTTATTTATCGGGGTTTTTTTTTGCGTAATGATTTGAAGTGAAATGTGCTTTTTCCCTTAGTTAATATTGATAGAATTCTTGACCAACAATGTTTACATTTCTTTTCCTAAAAAGGCATACCAATAAGCAACATGAAAAAGAACAAAAACACAAACAATGAACTAGAAAGCACCAGACAGAAAATAAAAGATGATAACAATAAACTAAAGATACAGCAGCTAGCATCATAAAAAAATATAATAACTTTTATTTAATTACAGATATCCAGGTCCAATAATAGGATGAATTTTACAGCATATGTACCAATAAATATTAAAAAAAAACGAAAGGAAAATATACTTTTTTGTCTTTTCCCAAAACTAATGTTTAAAAAAGAAGATAATGCATAACCCTATGGTTACCAGAAAAGCGATAATATGGAATAAATGGAACGGCAATGGTGGTTAATAAGGGTAATAACAAAATTACAATCTTCCAAAGGGAAAGTCAAAACTCATAAGTATATAAACAGACAAAATCAGTCAACAACTGGAAAACAGGGAAAATCGTAGTGGCCCTGACTTGGTACAGGCATTTCCAAAGAAATGGTGGCTTGAATAAGATTTTATGGCACCAAACCTCCCGCTTTCATTACGGTTCAAAGGTTCAGGCTGTCATTTTATCAGCGTTTATAACAATACTGGAACAAAATAGGTAAAAGAGCAGTCAACGCAGTAGTACATTCGGTGAGGAGATTGGAACATCTATCGTGAACCATCTCCATCAACAACCAAGAGTCTCCTGAAGTATTATAACTACGAAAGTAAATGTAAAAAAACACTCTTGTGTCACACATTGACCTTATTGTTATATTGTATTGTGATGATCTTGGTGTGCACCTCGAGTGGCACTCGTCGTGTTAATTGATAAACATAGACATGGCCACTCACTTTCCTGGTTTGGTACATGTATTTCAATAGAACATGGCGGGGTTAAACTATTTCTGTGGTCCCAATCCTCCCCTCTTTGCAAAATTTCTAAGTGTATTACTGTCGGAATAGTTTCAAAATATATTCGAAAATTCGTAGAAAGAGGTAACATCGACACACGACTGGACGTCATCGTTTGGTACATGGCACATGTATATGTTGGACATGTACAGCTTTATATACAATGTACACGTTAATAAATACAGATAACATAAATAAAACATGACTCTCCTACAATACAAAGGTGAGCAATGTTTTGCTTGTTTTACGAGAAATTATAAATGTAAGAAGAGCTTGAAGATACCAAAGGGAGGTAATCAGACTCAGTAAATCGAATAAGAACAGATAACACAATGTCCAAAAGAAACTAGAGGCTCACATGAGCCTGTATCGCTCACCTGACATAACTAAGTCCTCTTAAGAATGTCTGCATGCCGAATACATCTAAGTTACTATTCAAATCCCATAGGGTTCTATGTTAAATCTATGTCTGCTATGGCAGCCATCTTTGATGGAGGTAGTAGTCAGCGGACACAATTTTAAAAGCATACTACCCAAGGACCATCCATGCCATATTTGCTTTAAATTGGCTGACTGGTTTCAGAGGGAAGACTTTTAAACAATTTTCCCATAGGGTCCTATGTTAAAACTATGTCCGCTGACTGCGGCAATCTTGGATGGAGGTCGGGCTCACAGGACATAATTTTGAAAGTTGACCACCTAAGGACCATTCATGCCATGTTTGCTTTAAATTGACTTGCTTGTTTCAGAGGAGAAGACTTTTAAACATTTTTTCCATAGGTCCTATGTTCCCAGCAGGCACAACAACGTTGAATCAACGTTGAAATTTGGTTGTTACGTTGAACAACCAAAATTCAACGTTGTTTCAACGTTACAATTTCTACGTTGAATTTGCAACGTTGAATCTACGTTGATATTACGTTGTGGGAACAACGTTGAAAATAGCAACGTTGTTTCAACGTTGAACATCCAACCTTCTCAGTTCAAAGGAGATGCAATATTAAAGGGGGAGGGCTTATTTGAAACTCTTGGGTTAGGCCCTTTTTAGGTAGAGAATTCTGGATTTATTTGTTTTTGGTGACTACGATTATTATTTTCATATATCAGTTGGAAACTAGTTGCAATAGTATTTCTCACAGATTGAAGGATAGGCTAAAATAGTTTTTAGCAGTCAGCAAATAATGAAGTTGGTGCAAAAGGAGCAAAATGCCTATTTCAAGTTAGGGCCAACCCCTTCCTAATTTTATTTTCATGCACTCCCCTTTTTTTTTCCTAAGACGAATCCCTTAATTTAAATCATAGCCAAATATGTCTCTGTTTCAATTTAATATAAGTCTCTTACTGGGACTTCCTTCCTACTAGAAACCACCATGTATGCGTTGAACTGTTAATCGAATCCGTAGGTAAAATTTCGTTTTATCATTTTTAAATTTTCGCGGGCTAGAAACAGGAAGTAACAAGATTCGCACATGCGCATTACCGAGCAGTTCAAATATCGAGAGCGCATATCAACACACTGACAGAGACACGAAGAAGCAGAAGATTTTTAGTATCCTGAAGGTGTTGTTTTTGGTGAAAACTGTTTTGGAGAGGTAATTTGCATATCAATAAATACCATCACCAAGATTTTCGTTTTAAACTCTGGTTAAAGAACAGTGCTCGTGTTGTTTGATTTACGTTGTTGCCACAGGCACTTGTTTCTGTAAAAAATATATATCATATACCTAATATTATACCAAGGTACTTAACTTTCAATTTTGATTGCAACTACCACCGCGACAATTTCGCTATTTCTCGCCTCAACGAACGTCAGGATGGCATCGAGCCTATAATCACCTTATTCTACAATAATTTATCTACAAAATGATGTATAACATGACTGCCTTTGCTGAACCTCAGCAGTGTAATAGAGCATAACACCTACGTCTTGTCCAGACATCACGACAACAGTCGTCAGATGGAAATATCGGCCGCAGTGAATGTATAATTACAAAAAAAATATTTCAATAAATCTGTTATTATTATCAAAGAACAATTAATGAATTCTAAAATTTATGCAATCAAAATTACATGGAAAAGTTCTTCTATTTAATTATAATCTGCTAGATTTATATTTTTATACTATCATATCAACCAATCAAAATGCTTACCTTGC
>MJUT01057794.1:26871-40768 GCA_002080005.1 Gigantidas platifrons
GTTCTGTGTCTTGCGTGCCTCATGTTGTTTTGTTCGTCTTCGTTCTGTGTCTTGCGTGCCTCATGTTGTTTTGTTCGTCTTCGTTCTGTGTCTTGCGTGCCTCATGTTGTTTTGTTCGCCTTCGTTCTGTGTCTTGCGTGCCTCATGTTGTTTTGTTCGCCTTCGTTCTGTGTCTTGTGTGCCTCATGTTGTTTTGTTCGTCTTTGTTCTGTGTCTTGCGTGCCTCATGTTGTTTTGTTCGTCTTCGTTCTGTGTCTTGCGTGCCTCATGTTGTTTTGTTCGTCGTCGTACTGTGTCTTGCGTGCCTCATGTTGTTTTGTCCTTCTTCGTTCTTTGTCTGACGTGCCGCATGTTGCCAGTATCTCTGAATTGTCAATTGTTAGGTTGTCCCTTCGGTTTATTTCTAACGTTTATACAGTTCCCTTTAATGCTCCAAACTAACCAAAAGTTTTGGCGATCAGATTTCAACTTCACAATTAGAAATCCCTGGGTGTGAAGATTATTTGTAACCAGTAAGTATACTTCTAAACATCCTTAACTGCATCGGTGGTGTAATGGTTAGGGTGCTCGCTTCGAGTGCGGTAGATCGTGGGTTTAAACCCCTATTGGTTCAAACCAAAGACTGTAAAATTGGTAATTGTTGCTTCTCCGCTAAGCACGCAGCATTAAGGAGAAAGAGCAGAGACTGGTTGGCTCGGAATCATCATAATGCGTCCGAGTGGGACGAAACGTCTATCCGCTGACTGATGTTTCATAGAGCTATACTGTAAAAATGCAACTAAGCGTGTTGGTCTGGTACATAGCAACTGGGATGTGATTACGACAAACGGAACATAAGATAAGAAGCTTGCAGTATCATTTATCTCAAGTGTACTGGGATAGCTGTGATCTATAAAGTCATTAAACACTTAATTAATCAACAAGGGTGTAAAAAAATTCTTTTCATTTTGAATGTTTAATTACATCAATTTTAGCAAGACGAAGCATATTCTGATTCCGTACGATAAATTGGTAAATCAATAAAGGTAGGTATTTATGTAGCAGAGCGATATTTTCACTGTTTATTAAATTCATATTTAATATACATTTAATAGTCTGATATTCTTATAAATAAAATTAGCAATAAAATTAGTATTTGCAAACGATTTATTTAACATTTTGCAGAGTATTTTTTATTAAGGGTTTTACCCTTAGATACACTTATAACTTTACTATGAGTACTTCTTACTAAGTCAGGTTGTTTGGCTTGCTCTACATGTTGCTTGGTTTGCTCTGCAGGTTGTTTGGCTTGCTCTACAGGTTGTTTGATTTACTATGCATGTTGTTTGGCTTGCTCTGCAGGTTGTTTGGCTTGCTCTGCAGGTTGTTTGGCTTGCTCTGCAGGTTGTTTGGCTTACTCTACAGGTTGTTTGGCTTGCTCTGCAGGTTGTTTTGGCTTGCTCTGCAGGTTGTTTTGGCTTGCTCTGCAGGTTGTTTGGCTTGCTCTGCAGGTTGTTTGGCTTGCTCTGTAGGTTGTTTGGCTTGCTCTGGGGTTGCTTGGCTTGCTCTACAAGTTGTTTGGCTTGCTCTACAGGTTGTTTGGCTTACTCTGCAGGTTGTTTGGCTTGCTCTGCAGGTTGTTTGGCTTGCTCTGCAGATTGTTTGGCTTGCTCTTCAGGTTGTTTGGCTTGCTCTACAGGTTGTTTGGCTTGCTCTGCAGGTAGTTTGGTTTGCTCTGCAGGTTGTTTGGCTTGCTCTGCAGGTTGTTTGGCTTGCCCTGCAGGTTGTTTGGCTTGCTCTACATGATATTTGACTTGCCCTGTCTGTTGATTGGCTTGCTCTGCAGGTTGTTTGGCTTGCCCTGCAGGTTGTTTGGCTTCCTCTACATGATATTTGACTTGCCCTGTCTGTTGATTGGCTTGCGCTGCAGGTTGTTTGGCTTGCTCTACAGGTTGTTTGGCTTGCATTGCAGGTTTGTTTGGCTTGCTCTATAGGTTGTTTGGCTTGCTCTGCAGGTTGTTTGATTTGCTCTGCAGATTGTTTGGCTTGCTCTGCAGGTTGTTTGGCTTGCTCTGCAGGTTGTTTGCATGGCCATACGATTTTCGTCAAATTAGATATGACACGCTAACATATAAAGATAAAATTCCTATAAATATATAAATTATATAAAATAACTTATAAAAAAAAATTAAAAACACCATTAAGGATTGATCGCAATTTTTGTTCGTTTCATGAAGAAATAACCTCAATCAGGTTGTACACACCATGTAACCCGCGAAGCGGCTACGCAAGGGTGTGTACAACATGATTGAGGTTATTTCGAATCCTTATAAATCAATACAAACCTTTGTGTTATGATGGTGAAAAATATACTTATTTTTTCAAAATAAGGCAAATAATCGGAAATAAATTTAAATAACACTAAATGGGGATTATTTAAAGAAAATCACCCGATGACAACGGCACGCGATGCGTTGAGAACGATATTTATTTTTATATTCGGTATATTTGAAAATAACTTCAACTTTTTAGCCAATCAAGCATAAAATGACATGTGACTCTAAAATTAATTTATATAAATTTAAATAGGGACCATCAAAATAATTGAACCCCGCAATTTTTTATTGAAGTTTCTGTACCAAGCCAGGAAGGAGAGAGCAACCATGTATATGTGTGATAGGGGTAGCTACTTTGTCTCTGATTCTGCCCTTTGCATTTTGGAATTATTCCGACGTTATGGTATTTTTTGTTTTTCTTTTTATAATTGTGTATTTTGTGTGGCCATTTGTTAATATCTCATATATATACAATTTATAAATATAATCTGGAGAGATCCACCTCCCTGCAGTCAAATAATTCTTTTTTTATGTTTAGAAATAGAGTATGCGCTTTGCAGCCGCGATACAAACTACAGTTTTCGTCCTTATTCATAATTCAAAACTTTACCAGATGCAGTCAGACATTATTGCCCTTAATGTCTCACCCCCATTTCTGTATAGTTTTTTTATATTGCTGAACTTGTTCTCGTCCTGAATATGCCACTGGATTTTACTAGTAACCAATCAATCATATATGGAATACACTCTTAATTACACTCCGCAATTGTCGTTTTATTCATAGAAAAGGTTTAAACAAACTAAAGTGTAATCAGCAGCCGTAAATAAAAGGACAGACAATACAATTGCCCATAAAGGAAAGGACACAAATTCCTTTTGGTATCTTAACACTTTTCTTGCATAGTTCAAAAATATAACACTGATTAAATTAAATCTATTTTTATTAAGAAACGATGTTATTGAACATTTAAATTAGAATGATCTATTCACAATGTTTCTGAAACTATTAGTCATTCTTTCAACAATTTCACAATAGATTTCACATCTCTATTTATGTTACTCATGGCGTTGACTAACTGTTTTACAGTTGGACTGTTTCTACTGTTTCTGCTTTGCTTCCATTTCTTTAGAACAGCATATCCTTGCTCTGGCAAATTCTTGTAGTCATTATTGTATTCAATGTCATCATAATCCTGGACCACTAGCTCTAGTTCTATTGCAAGTTGGAATACCTCTTTGCCGATCCATCGTGAAAGCTGTCTCAGAAAAGTCTCTGTGGGTTCTAAATCCTGGAGATTTGTTGGAACACCTTGAAACAAAATGACACATGTTAAACACACAAGATTAGACATTCACAATTATCTCACAATCGTGTATAGGGAGTGTACATGTCGGGTGGTTGATGTTTGTTGTATTCAAAGAGCCCGTTTGTCTTTAATAGGATGACTAATATCCCCTTTTCTATTATCTAAGTATGCCTTGAGTGATCGAATTATGAAAGAACGTTTAAGCAGTGTTTGTCATCAATTCCACCAATATCAACAAAATGAGCAATCACCTCTCACCTTAACTGAACTCACTGAACACAGAAAAGACCATGACATGTGACATTGGAAATATATGTCCTGGTTTTGGACAGGCGCAAAAATGTGGCGGGGAAGTTAAACCGGGTAATGTCCCAACCCTCCCCTCTTGATAATCTGATCTCCAACGACAAAGCATATATAAACAAGCCATAAAAATATGTACAGTTCTAGCATTTACTCAAGAATGCGCGCAATAAGGCAATAACCCTGTTTATAGTTATGTTTCATACGAATTTAAGGCAAAACTATTTGGCTTTCCAATCTTTCGTTATTGAGTGTATCTGATGAAGCTTATTCCAGAAACGCGTCGCGTGCGCACTAAATTTGATATCTATTGCGCTGCGGTGACGGAAAAGAGTTAAAGAATGAACTGTGAAGGGAATATAATAATCCAATCAACGGCAAGAAAAAGATTGAAAAGAAAGAAAGAATCAAAAGATCCCAATTTGATTTCTGTTCTTCTGATATAGACCGCTATCGAGGGGAATACTCTAACCATTACAACGCAGAAGTTGACCAGCATAGAGGCGGCATAGTAGTAAAATATGCATGAATTTATTTGTAGAAAAATAATGTTATGTTAGGGATTAGGGTTATGGTTATGGTGTTTAACGCCTTTTTCAACAATATATGGTATCAGTTATAACGTGGCGGTCAGTTTTATTGGTGGAGGAAACTGGAGTTTTCTGAGAAAATCGCCGACCTGTCGCAAGTCACTGACAAACTTTATCACATAATGTTGTATCGTGTACACCTTGCCATGAATGGGGTTCGAACTCACAACTTCAGTGGTGATTTGCACTGATTGGATAGGTAGTTTTCAATCCAACTATCATACGATAACGGCCACGATGGCCCCATATGCTAGCCATAAACGTCTGTGTTGATGCAAATTATATTTACCTTCTACAACTGTGTTCAACTCAAAAGCCTGAAAGGTAAGCAACACTTTATTATAATTTTATTTATGCTTAGCCACAACTCAACTGAACATTACTTGTAGACATTGTTTTATAGAAAGTAACTGTATTTCAACTGTTTTGGTGGCCAAACTAGGACCATTGTAGGAGTTGAAAAAATAAATATGCATATTGGTATCTTGAATGTTTATTGGAAATGCCAGATTTGATGTTTAATAAATAAATATTTCATGTATATTGCATGTTGTATCTTTGAAGATTATTGAATACGAAAAAAGCCATCAAAACGTGTCTGATGCAGAAAGATGACCACCCAAAGACTCTTATTTAACCCCGTCACTTTTAATTGATTGCCTGTACTAATAGAGGGAATTGAGTGGTCATATATTTGTGTTTTAATTGTATTGATTTTGCCTCTGTTTCTGTGATTTTTATAGAATTTTGGAATTGTACCCATTGTGCGGTTTTTCATTTTTTCATTTAATAATATGTTTGAACATTAATTAGATCAATAAAGATGGCTTACTAACTTTGAGTAGGTGGTGAGATGTCAGATCTGACTTTTCTAATGCTGTCTTCAGAGCAGAAAATGAAGGCTTGGTTTCTGATTTTTCTCTCCAGTTCCACAAACAATAGAACATAGCATCATGAAGACGTCTGTGTTCATCGAAGATGTTTTCAATTCTGGAATAGTCCATCTCCAGGTAAATCATCAAATTTAGAAAGTCATATTTTGTAAATTGAATGGCGAAACGTCTGAGTTGTCGATCAGTTGGTATTAAATCCAGGTGACGTGACAGCTCGTCAGGACCTAACAGAGTAAAAATCCATACATTGCAAAGTGATGAATCACTAAATGACAATATCAGTCAGTGTTCATAAATCATAGATTTTATTAACATTTCAGCATGAACTATAGTTCAGAATTAGTGCATGTCTGTTCTTTACACTGGGATCATTTGCGTACATATTATAGCAATTCTAACAATATGGACCTTTCAAAATACGTTCAAACCATCGATAAATGGTAGTTTTATAAGTGTTTAATGAACCTTTCATCAATAAATGCTGTTACATCGTGATGGCCAGTGTTACATATATAGATTCTTTGTATAAACAAAAGAAAACAGTATATTTGCCTTACGTCAATGAAAACCTTTACGCTATACTGGTGTCAAACACGATTTCCATATCATGTAATGTTTGTGTCGTCTTACAGTAACATGACGGGTGTCATTGGTGAAGCAGGAACTGCTCAGCCTTCCGGAACACCTGACTTTACCCCCCAGTTTTAGTAGAGTTCGTGTTGCTCGATCGTGATACTTCTGTGTTAAGTTTTCTAGAACATTTTTGTCCGCTTGTCCTATTTGTCCGGGTAGCTCAATGAGTTAGGTAGTTGGATTATCTAACAACTCACACAAGCCTATCACCAATACTCCGTGAGTTCGCACCCGGCTTTATAAATTACAAAAAGGGTACACTCGACTCGCAGCAGCAAGTGATAAAGTTTACCAGTTGCTTGCCCATGATCGGTGGTTCTCTCAGGGAACTCCGGCTTCTTCCACCACTAAAACTGGTCGCCATGATATAGCTGAAATATTGCTGAAAGTGGCGTTGAACACCAACAATCAATCAATCAAAATAAATCCTTTTTCGTTTGGCCATTGGATTTCTACCCTTCTTCGATATAAGATTTATGATTACCCCTATTCGCTTTGGTATATACACAAACTTTTCGTAAACACCAGAACACACACTTATGATTGGTCTTTGTCTAAATGATTTTATATGGTTCTAACCGTTCCAGTTTACAATCTTTTCGTTAACACCAGAACACACACTTATGATTGGTCTTTGTCTAAATGATTTTATAGGGTTCTAACCGTTCCAGTTTACACACTTTTACAAAATACATGTATCACATTTAAGTAACAAGGGACCGTCGTGGCCGTGATCGTATGATAGTGGGATTTACAACTACCTAAGTAATTAGTGCCTATCACCACTGATGTTGTGAGTTCAAATCTCGATGAGAGCGAGGTTACTACAACATTATGTGATAGTTTGTGAGTGACTTGTGACAGTAGGTCGTAAACACCACCAAACGAACACAAAAACATTTAAGCAACACGAGCACGAATTCACTTAAGCTGCAAAGACCAATAAAGACGACATGAACATGCACATTACAAAAGCAGAGTCAGTAAATTCTCGTATGACAATACAGTTATACTACGCAAATAACATATTGTGTTAAATTGAAAGTGACAGCCTGTAATTTGCTGACAAAAAAGCACATGTGAACTGATGTTTATTACGATTGGAATTACAGTATATGTATATAATTACCTTGTTCTTGATACTGAGAGGAGTGACCATCTGACGATATCTGAATAATATATTGAATAATCATTACTCTATATTGATTAGTATAACCAGTTTGGAATCGAACTTATGCCAAATAAAATAGTTAACAATGAACGCACTTGATTCAGAAACTTTAGTTGAGAGTTATTTAAGAAACGAGTCATGCGCACTAAGGAATGTTTGAAGATACAAACTGTTAATCAGTACCCTAAATCGAAGGACAGACAATACCAATAACCGAAAAGAAAGAAAAAGACAAACGGACAAACAATGATCTACAAAACATTACAAAGAAAGCGAAAGATAGAGTAACACGAACCCAACTTAACACAGGGGTAAACTCAGATTNAGAGTCATCGTAAATGCTCGTATGACAATACATTTATAGTACGCAAATAACATATTGTGTTAAATTGAAAGTGACAGCCTGTAATTTGCTGACAAAAAAGCACATGTGAACTCATGTTTATTACGATTGGAATTACAGTATATGTATATAATTACCTGGTTCTTGATACTGAGAGGAGTGACCATCTGACGATATCTGAATAATATATTGAATAATCATTACTCTATATTGATTAGTATAACCAGTTTGGAATCGAACTTATGCCAAATAAAATAGTTAACAATGAACGCACTTGATCCAGAAACTTTAGTTGAGAGTTATTTAAGAAACGAGTCATGCGCACTAAGAAATGTTTGAAGATACAAACTGTTAATCAAAGGACAGACAATACCAATAACCAAAAAGAAAGAAAAAGACAAACGGACAAACAATGATCTACAAAACATTACAAAGAAAGCGAAAGATAACACGAACCCAACTTAACACAGGGGTGAACTCAGATTCTCCGGAATGGTAAGCATTTCCTGCTCCACTACAGACACCCGTCCAGCAGTTATTAGATATCTACATATCTACATATTTATTTACCCTGTACCAGCTATGTAATTAGTAATAATGCTATATGTAATATGCTAAAACTAAAGCTACAACAATTGTGGTGCGTAACTTAACATTTTCACTAATAGTTTTCAAACTGGAATTCAAAACGGTGTTCTGAAAGTGCATATAAAAGTATGGCCAGTTGTCGTTCTTTAACATTATTGTTAAAAAAAGAGAGACATAAGAATGGTCTGACGATAGCATAAATACACTAGAACAGTTGTCTTAGATTTACAAAATATCAATATCTTTCAATAGTTTTTTTTCTTCACAGTCACTATTCATCATGCACAGAACATTATGTCCGGCACTGACATTCCGTTTTATGTAAATAAAATAGCTGCTAGGCCTATCGATAAAGAAATATTGTTCCCTTTATGGTCTATAAAACACTCCTTTTCTTGTCTATGCCTAGACATATCCTCTATGTGGAGGACAACAATACAATCATCATAAATAAAAACTATTTTAAACCCCCACTATTTTAGTGAAATGTCTGTGCCAAGCCAGGACAATGAGCAGTCTATATGTATATGTATGTTAAGGACATCGAATTATTTTCTCTGTTTTAACGATTTAAAAATGTATTTTGGAATGGTTTCTATAGAGTTATTATTTGTTTTATTTTTCATGTTATTACTATATTATATATTCATATAACACAAATTACTAATACTGACCTTGGATGGAAACCATAGCAACAGCCACCGAACATCGTGAGTTTTGTTGTTTTCACATGTCCATCTACTTTCAGGTGTAAACTGGCGTACAAATTCCGGTGCAAGACATTCCTTCATTCCACACTTTAACTTAAATTCAAAGTTAAACAGGGATAACTGCATATTCTGTTGGAAACGGATACTTCCCCCAAATGTGCCTTCGTAGAACAGCAATATTCTCTCCAATGTGTCTGTGACACACTCTTGAATACTGGTCGCTACGTTCCATTCAATAAATTCTTTTGTTTTGGAATGGATCAGATAAATATTTATTCTAGATCCACATACTCTAATAAAAACATCATTATCCTTATCAAATGATAAGACTACTGAATCAAGAAACAGCATTTTACGTCCTTCATAGTCTTTACATTCCCACATTGATAGACATGCTCCAAACAGCCGAAATGCGAAGGCAGGGAGAACAGTCGATGATGCGAATCTGTATGTAAGTGAAATGCTGCGATCCGATGTGCAGTTATCTGACATGTAGTTCGTTGAATCAGTTTTCTGTACCATGCAAGGAACGAAGAAATAATCACATACAGCCTCCTTCTGAGATTCTTTGCTATACTCTTTTGGTTGAACCAAAACATCCAAATGAATAAGAATTTCTGCTATTTGTTCTCTATGGGACCGTAACAGTTCAAAATCCGCTTGTTCCCAAACTCTGAATAAGTCAGTTTTCTTCAAAATGCCAGTGTCCTGCAATGCTTGGTGGATATTTCGATATTCTTCTTCCTCAGGCCAAAATCTGACATCCGTTACAAAAGATCTCAGAACAGTTACCATGTAGAATGGATCGACGATGACTAATTCACGGAGGAAACCAGAATCAAAATACATAATTTTCCCCAATGCGTGCTGTATTTTCAAAAATGTGTTCAAGCCATTACTGTCTAGCGCGGCCTCGGCATTTTCTTCGTTAATTTTCTCAACTTCTTTTCGCTCTATTATCTTTCTACCTCTTTCCTTAAGTGCTGCTAGGGACTGTTGAAGATATCTCCATTTCTTTGGAAGCTTTTCACCCCAAGTTGGTTGGGAAAATGCAATGTCGACTAATATTTTCTTCAAAGATTTAACTTCGTTGTCATCTTTCGATTGCGTGTTCAAAAACATCAATTCGTCGTACATGATATGATGCCGCAACGGATGAAGACCAAGAACATTGTTGATTTGTGCTACAAGTTCAGCTCTACGTTGCTCAATATCGTCCTAAGATATATAAAAATAATGTAAATTAATTAAATTGGAACCATAGTTAACTTATATATATACATTAAGATACAGGTAGTTGCTGCTTCCTAGTTTGTAAAACCGCATCGGTGGTGTAAAGGATAGAGTGCTCGCCTCCAGTGAGGAAGACAATGGGTTCGTGCCCTTGTCTGGTCAAACAAAAAAACTATAAAAGTGGTATTTGCTGCTTCTCTGCTTAGCACACATATTTAAGGAGTACGTGCTAAAACTGACTTCGTGGAATTAGGATAATTGTCCAAGTGAAAAAGATGTTGACCTACGAACTGTTGTTTCAGTGTGGTAGCACTATAAAGATCCAATTAAACACGTTTGTCTATTACAATGCGTATATCATCATCATTTCTTTGCTTGATAAAGCTTGACAAATTGCTCATTTGGCATTGAAAAACAATCACTCACTCACTCACTTTATTTGTAAAATAGAAAATCTACCAATGTTGTGATATGCAAAAATGCAGCAACTAGCAGTTGCGTTTTGCGCCTAAGCAACCATTTGATTTATTTACCTCCGGAATTTCATCTCTATGCGTAGCAGCTAGCAATATCTTCGGAAATCCTCTATTTTGGCTGTTACAGTATGTCAGAATAAGATTTATCCAGTGTATTAACAAGTCTGTAAATATAGAGCATGAATAGAAAGTTTAAAAAGGGTTCATAAGCGGTTCCAACAATATCAATAAAACGAGCGACGACCTCTCATCTCACATATTGTACATGTCGTCTTGCTATTTATTGTAGGTAATTACTGGAGATCTATAGATAACACGAAGGGAAGGTTTGGGAGTGTCATAGATTGGTTTAACTCCGCCATAGTTTTCTTTCTGTACCGAGCCAGGTCTTCAATACATATGGTGGCAACCATCGTATTACTCAAGTTAAAAATACGCTGATAATTCGATTTCTATATTAAGTCATGAACAAGATAAGACTTGAAGGACTAAACGGAACATATCCTTGGTGGTAATTTGCTACACATGCATTCTTTAACGGCTAATCAAATCATTGTAATTTTAATAAGACATGCCTTGTTGAGGCTTGATAATGGTTGTATTGAAAACTCAAGGTAACATTATAATGAATCCGCACGTGCTATTCTTGTTGAAAAAATTATATTTGTATGTGTGTTTCTGTTATTTTACTGTATGTCATCTTTTATTAAAGGGGTCATCGCGGTTCTGATCATATAGTGATTGGATTTACAGCTATCTATGCAATCAGTGCCTATTACCAGTGCCAGTTCGAATCCCGCTCAAGGCGAGGTGCTGTAGATTCAACATTATGTGATAAAGCCTGTCAGTTACTTGCAACAGGTCGGTTGTTTTTCCTATTACTCGATTTCCTCCACCAACAAAATTGACCGCCAAGATATGAGTGACATATTGTTGAAAGTGTCATTAAACACCATCAGCCTAATCCTATTATTATCAAACTACTTCAGAACAAAACGGTACGATCAGGGTTTCACATGGGTGCATAACTATTTAATGAACATAAATAACTTCATTCATTCCTTAACTGTTTGAATGATTAGGTTATTTGAATAGTGGTTTTCGTCAACCAATACAACTGATCGCCACGATATAACTGAAAAATGTTTGAAGTGGCGTTGAACCATAACCCTAACCCTCTATATCCATAAATACCAGCAGTTGTTCTTTTCTGGTCTTCTAAAGTGTCATTCAAATTGTTTTTGCCATCAAACATAAAACAGAATGTCCCACGTTGGGATATAAACAGCTGGTGAATCATATCAAAGGCATCTTGTCCACCGAAATCTATAATATCACATGGAGCAATTTCTGTTTCTATGTCAACGTAAACTTTAACTGAAATAAAAAAAAAAATTGCTATTGTATTTGATGATTAATCTCCTTCTAAAAAGATTTGCCTCGTGTATGATTTAATAAATAAACGTTAGAGAATATTGAGGGGATATCAAAATGGGCAATTCAGAGAAACTGGCAACATACGGGGTTATGGTACACAAGACGAAGAAAAGTAAAACAAAAACACAACACAATATGTGCTAGACACCACTATACGTAAACAAACACAACTATCAAAATGGGCAATCCAAAGAAAATGTAAACATATGGTACACAATTCGAAGAAAAACAAAACAAAAACACAACATATTATGTGTTGGACACAAACACAACTAACGTAAATAAGACATGAGCCCTCCTACAAGCAACTGAAAGTAAAGACGAACCGAACTTCGTTTTTATGAGAAAATCATAAAGGACAACACGGAACTCAGAACTCAAAGACAAATAATAGGACAACACAAAAAAACTAAACAGATAAGCAACGCAGACCCTACCAAATAATCGGGGGTGAACTCAAGTGCTCCAGAAGGGTAAATAACGTTTTATCATTTTAAGACTAAATTTGGCATAATTGTGATGTCAAAGAAAATACTGAAGACGCCAAAGTTGAACTCATATTTGAAACCAACCAACCACCGATGAGCGTACTGAATCTTTATTTATCAAAACCGAGTAGACGCTAAAAATGTCAGATTAGTTAATATAAAACCGTCTTACATAGGATTAGACGGTCAGTTATGAATTGAAAAGTTACATGATATGGCCCAAACCGATGTTGTTAGTTGTTATTGTAGATCCACAGAAAAACAAGATCCAAAAATCATCTAATGTTTATTGGATGGCATTTACCTGAGAGGGGATTCATCCTTTTCTTTCTCAAATGTATACCATTTTGTCCATAATATATGGATACTCCATTTGTATAATTCCAAGTCTTTGGGATATCATTGCCTACCAAAATACAGGCAAGACTAGTTTTTCCAGATTTGCATGGACCAAGCAAATACACTCTGTTTTCATGTGAACTGTATGATCCCTCTAATAGAGCAGATTTCAAGTCATCTTTTGTCCTGATGGAAAGCCCTGTAAGAAAAAGCATGAAAAATATTAAACTTTAAAAATGTCTTATTCCCCATTAAAAAAAGATTGAAGATAAAGAAACCAAAGGGACAATCAGAAGCTGTCAGTCGAAGGACACAGACAATACAATGGCAAAAAGGACAAACAATGATCTACAAAATACTACACAGAAAACTAATGATCGAACACTACGAACCCTATTAAACACGGTGGTGAACTCATATGCTGAAGGGTTAGCAGTTCCTGCTCCACTAGTGACACCATTTATCTTAGTAAGAGGAAATCATCTACACAGCTGACTGCCAAATGTAAAGATCGGACTATTCCCCTCCTTTTTAAGAAGCCTCTGCATGAAGTCTGCTTCAAAGCAGGAAATGTACAAGAAGAAAGGAACACAGTTGGTTCTCAAAGGAATTCCGACTGTCTGTTGAAAAACATATCCACCAAACATAACAAATATGTTGTCAATAAAAAAACTCGAGCATTTGAATGAGCATTACATAGATGTACAATTTAAACTCACAGCAATTCCAAACATGTACGCTGCATTTATACTCATACTGACAACAAATACCGCTGTAGCTTAAATATCTTTAGTGTTTTGTCTCATNACTGTGGAAAGGCTCAGTGGTCTTAATGTATAAAATGTATGTGTATTCGTCTCATAACTGTGGAAAGGCTCAGTGGTCTTAATGTATAAAATGTATATGTATTCGTCTCATAACTGTGGAAAGGCTCAGTGGTCTTAATGTATAAAATGTATGTGTATTCGTCTCATAACTGTGGAAAGGCTCAGTGGTCTTAATGTATAAAATGTATATGTATTCGTCTCATAACTGTGGAAAGGCTCAGTGGTCTTAATGTATAAAATGTAT
>MJUT01057813.1:0-12446 GCA_002080005.1 Gigantidas platifrons
ATTTACCTATAAATAAATACTGGAATAACCAATAAAAAAAATCAACAACTTAAGAAAGGGGTTTAGAATTAACATGAAATAATACTTAACAATAATATCAAATATACAGATATTTTAAAAACAGACTAATTAATGCTAATATATTGACGTTTTAAAACATAGGGGTCGTCGTGGTCGTGAGCATATGGTAGTTGGAAAAACCTATGCAACCAGTTTCTATCACCACTGATGTTGTGAGTCCGCATCCCATTCAGGCGATAAAACATTATGTGATAAAGTGTGTCAGTGACTTGCGACAGGTCAGTGTTTTTCTTCGGGTACTTCGGTTTGAAAAAAAAATGAAATTTACAAGACATTGTGTAATTAGCAGAAAACAATGAACTTTTTATAAATATATTTGATATAAAGCAAAAAGATAGCAATTTAAATATTAATAAAGTCAATAATTGTAAAATAAAACATTAACAACCTTCAAAAAGAACTTCAAATTTACAAGAAATTGAGAAATTAACAGTAAACAGTGAACTTGTTATAAATAAATTTGAAATAACAATTTATCTATAAATAAATACTGGAATAACCAATGAAAAATCAACAACTTAAGAAAAGGGTGTACAATTGACAGGGAATAAAACATTAACAACCTTCAAAGAACTTGAAATATACAAGAAATTGTGAAATTAATAGTAAACAATGAACTTGTTATAAATAGATTTGAAATAACAATTTACCTATAAATAAATACTGGAGTAACGAATAAAAAATCAACAACTTAAGAAAAGGGAATTATATATATATATATATATATATGCTACACATAGGGGCCGTCGTGGTTGTGATCATGTGGTAGTTGGATTTACAACTACCTATGCAACCAGTGTCTATCACCATAAATGTTGTGAGTTCGAATCCCATTCAGGCGATACAACATTATGTGATAAAGTGTGTCAGTGACTTGCGACCATTCGGTGGTTTTCCTCAGGTACTCCGGATTCCTCCATCAATAAAACCTACCGTCACGATATAACTGAAATATTGTTGAAAGTAGCTTTAAACACTATCAAGCAAACCAAACCAATGCTAATATTATTAAAGGGATATGTCGTAGTAAACATGAGAAATGTCTACATTATAATACACGTACAATGAGATATTAACTGTGGAGTTCCATAATACTCCATTTTCTAAAAACATTTCTGCATCTAGGCTATGACAAGCTACAAATGGTTGGAACCCAAATATAAATTTATATAATTTATCATTTTAATTAGAACAGGAGTATGCTTTGACGGAAAATAATATAGCAACATCTTAAGCTAAATATGTTTTCACAGTTCCTCTGACGTACGGCCGGCAGAGTGGACATTTCGTATTGCTGGAGCACAGTCACTGCAGCAGGCAATATGCCCGCAAGGTAGAAATGCTATGGTCGCCTCCATATCGAAACAAATCTTACACAGCCTTTGTTCTCGTAGCTGTCTGTTTTCCTCTACCAATGAGCCATGCACACCCCTACACGAAAAAGACTTCTTGAAACACCTGATCAGTAACCGTTTGTAAAACAATTTTTGTTGATAGTCCTTTACAAAGCAACTTAAAATGATTTGAGAGAGTAGATCAAAAATGATAAAAAGAATTGCACATGCCCGTCATCCTTAATGTACTCGATTCAACATTATGTGATCAAGTTTGTCAGTGATTTGATGCAGTTCTGTTGTTGTTTCCTGTTTTCTCTGGTTTCTTCCACCAATAAAACTGAGCGCCACGATATAACTGAAGAATTGTTGAAAGAGGCGTTAAACACCATTGCCATAACCCAATAATGTACAATAATACACCCAGCAAATCTATTGTAAATTCGGCCTCTAATTTCACATACCGGCCACTAATAGAGGCCGATGATACAGGCCGCTAATAGGGGCCAATGATACAGGCCGCTGTACTTTAATAATTTGACCCATTTTTGAGACAAGGTAAATATCTGACATCACACTATTGTTCGAACAGTGGATTATTTTTTCTACAGTTTATTCTTTTGTTCTTGAATATATGAACTTTAACCTTTTACTGTTTTAGGCTTAGAATCATGTTAAGCATATTGCGGGACTTTCGGGTATCGAACCACTGTTGGGCTTTTTCAAGTCTACTTTGACTTTCAAAACTTCCATCTAACCATTCAGCTACGGTGACCACACTGCTATACTCTATAATTAGTATATATGACTCTTGATAGTAAGCTTTGTTAAAAAAAAAATATCAACGATTTGTTTAAAAAAGCAATATACAAGACACGATACAAGTATTTCAGATCTGGCATAATTTATTTTCAGAACTGACGAGTATGTGAACTTTTAAAATGTATTCTCGCAAAACAAAAACAACTAACCGCAAGTAATAACAAATCAGAAAGACCACAGGTGAACATTTGGGAAGCTTGAAAGACCTTGGAATATTTAAATATAAACGATAATCGAAAGCACGTTGACCGATAAAAATGTGTTAATTGTTGTTTTATTTGGTTTCTAAACATTAAAAGTGTAAAAATATATGCCATACCATTTATTTTTTCAACAACACTATTATTGTACAAGTTATATACATTATTATTGAAACAAAAGATTTTGCCTGTATTAGATATAACGGGTTTCTTTTTCCGCATTCGTACTCATGTGACAGCCTTTGTGCTACGCTGCTACGCACCTCGGCCTTCAACGGAGTACTCATGCGGAAAAAGAAACCCGTTATATCTAATACGGGCCGTTTCTTTTGTGTCAATAGTACTGTATCTTATACATATACCTTTTCTTAGAATTTCCATCGAGATGAAAATAACAATTTGAATCATACGTAACCATATAAATGGATTTGGATGCAAACACAAGTTATGAACAAAAGAACAAAACGTCACCACAACATTTATTGAAGGATGTATTGCACTATTATTTGTAGTCCGTAGTTATAAATCCAGCTACTAAAAGTTTGAATATACCGAAGTAATAAGAAGCCGTTGATCGAAGAAGGAAAGAAAATACAATGGCCAAAAGTAAAAAGACAAAAGAATAAACAATGATCTACAAAACTCAACACAGAAAAATAAGCAACACGAACCCCTTATAGACTGGGGATCAACTCATGTATTTCGGAAGGGTCACGGTTCTTGCTTTATCAGAAGCACCTGTCATGTTAGTCTTGATAAAACCTTGGTGACACAAGTTATTTTAGATTCGTTTTTGCATTTATTTTGTGCAGGTAAAACTAGTGATTTCTGATTAATAGTTTTGTCTTTGTTGGCTATATTTCTTTCATTTCTTATCATCACATGGCGAGGTGTGCTCGATACAACATTTCTTGATAAAGTTTGTCAGTGACTTGCGGCAGGTCGGTAGCTTTATCCGGGTACTCCAGCTTCCTCCACCATAAAAACTGACCTCCACTATATAACTCAAATATTGTCGAAAGTGGAGTATAACACCTAAACCTTATCATTTCTAATTTCGACCAAAAAATTTGACTGTGAAAGAGACAGGAAATAGTGTTGAGATTAACATTAATGTATTTATTAATGATAAATTAAAAATAACAAATAACAAATAAATAAATATTTAAAAATAATAATAATGAACTTTCAAACAAATTTTAGAAACAAATTGTAATCAACAGGAAATAAAACAATGAACTTATTAAAAATATATATGATATATAACAACAACAATAGCAATATAAATATTAACAAAATTAATACTTGTAAATAACAAAAATAAATAACTTTCAAAGAACTTGAATTTACAAGAAATTATGAAATTAACTTTAAATTATTAAACAAATATAACAAACAAACAAAACTAATATTAAACAATAAGGATAACAATTTAAATATTAACAATATTAAAAATTGTAAAAATAAAACATTAACAACTTTTAAAGAATATGAAATTTAAAAGAAATTATGTAATTAATATGGAATTGATAAACAAAGACGTACATTTTGTAACAAATATATTTGAAATTAAACAACAAGGATAACCATTTAAAAGAATTGGAAATATACAAGAAATTATGTAATAAATAGAAAACAATGAACTTGTTATAAATAGATTTGATATAAAGCAACAAAGATAGAAATTTAAATATTAATAAAGTTAATAATAGTAAAATAAATCATTAACAACCTTCAAAAAAACTTGAAATTTACAAGAAATTGTGAAATTAACAAGAAACAATGAACTTGTTATAAATAGATTTGAAAAAAAAACAATTTACCAATTTACCTATAAATAAATACTGGAATAACCAATAAAAAAAAATCAACAACTTAAGAAAGGTGTTTAGAATTAACATGAAATAATACTTAACAATAATATCAAATATACAGATATTTTAAAAACAGACTACAGTCGAACCTCGATGTGTCGAACTCGATTGACTCGAAATCTCGGATGTGTCGAGGTAATTTTCCAGTCCTGGCAAATTTCCCGTTAGTCCTATGCATTTTTACCTATGATGACTCGAACTCGGATGATTCGAAATCTCGGATAACTCGAGTATGTTTAGAGGTCCCTAGAAAAGGAAAACAATGTAATTTTACTTCGATGTGTCGAAGTTCGAAGTGATTTTTTTCCAGAGAATTTCGAACTTACAATATTTGTCTTAATGTGTCAAAATAAAAAAAAACGGAAGTTAAAACCATAAATGAAAATAATGTTTTGACACTTTTTAACTTTCCATTCATACATCCTTTTTTAATACACAAATAATATTTGTTTGTAAAACGGTTAGCGTCGCCTATTCACCTTTAAAACATGTCAGATTATTGATCACTTTGTGTACACGCGTGCCAAGCTGTTCGCGATGCTACCTGAACAATCAAGTCTTTGTATCGTTTCGTTAGTTATATTCTATAATTTATTTTGACACATTATAAATATTTGTGTATTGATTTTTTATTTGTTGTGTATTGCTTGATGAATGTAGTGCTTTAATAGATCTAGTGCTGAAATTGTTTTTATCAAATATTTCTTTGTTTCTGATGTGGATTATTCATGTACAATGTATACAATATTGTAATACCGGTAATAAAATATAGATTGTCTGATTTTATAATTTTATTTAGTTCATCAACTGTCAGCAGTAACGTCTTTGTCAAGAAAATACCACAAATCACATGCATACACAAAACAAACAACCGTCCTGTCAAACAATGTGTTACAAAAATTAATGTCATGACGTCACACTCGACCTCGGATGACTCGAAGCTCGGATAACTCGAACAATTTCTGGCAGTCCCTTCAACTTCGACTTATCGAGGTTCGACTGTAATTAATGTTAATATATTGACGTTTGAAAACATAGGGATCGTCGTGATCGTGATGTTGTGAGTCCGCATACCATTCAGGCGATACAACATTATGTGATAAAGTGTGTCACTGACTTGTGACAGGTCAGTGGTTTTCTTCGGGTACTTCGGTTTCCTCCACCAATAAAACTGACCGTCGCGATATAACTGGTATATTGTTGAAAGTGGCTTTAAATACTATAAAGCCAAAACCAAACCAATACTGATACTAAGGGATATGTCGTAGTAAACATGAGAAATATCTACATTATAATACACGTACAATGAGATATTGACTTTTGAGTTCTATAATATTCCATTTTCTAAAAACATTTCTACATTTAGCCTATGACAAACAACAAATGGTTGGAACCCAAATTTAAATTTATATAATTTATCATTTTAATTAGAACAGGAGTATGCTCTGACGGAAAATAAATTAGCAACATCTTAAGCTAAATATGTTTTCACAGTTCCTCTCGCGTACGTCCGGCAGAGTGGACATTTACGCATCGCAGTGTCAGTCACTGCAGCAGGCAATATGCCCGCAGGGTAGAAATGCTATTGTCGCCTCCATATCGAAACAAATCTTACAACGCCTTTGTTCTCGTAGCTGTCTATTTTCTTCTCTCAAGGAATCATTATCTACAATAAAAGGAAACAAGTTTTTAAAAGAAATAAGATATGATGTTTAACGTTACTTTCTACAATTGTTCAGTTATATCGTTGCCTTTTTATGACAGAATACCCGGAGAAGACCACCTACTCGTGGAGAGAAGCCGACACACTTTATCATCTTGCGTTGCATCGGTATACCACCTCACGACAAATAATTACATTAATCAACTTTATAGTGGTAATAGGCAATTATTGCATAAATCTAGCTACCATTCGATTGTGGCCATGGCAACACTATTGTAACATAGTAAGCAATGTTATTTACATCCTTAAATAATATGTCATTTACTATGAAGATTCAACATAGCGCAATTCACCAGAACCAAATAACAACACTATATCTACATTGTAAGTGCATTAATGATGACGGACATGTGCAATTCATTTTATCATCTTTGATCTACTCTCTCAAATCATTTTATGTTGCTTTGTAAAGGACTATCAACAACAATTGCTTTACAAACTGTTACTGATCAGGTGTTTCAAGTAGTCTTTTTTCGTGTAGGGGTGTGGTTTTCTTCTAAACGTGGTACTAAGGTACGTCTCGTTCTGAATGAGATTTACTTATCTGATTTGTGCTTCACATCGTATGAAATATGCGAAATGTACATTTTTTGTATATGCCCGGGTGGGAGTTTAACAACAACAACAATTTTATCAATCAATATATCTGAATGAACCTACCTTCTTTGGACATTGCTGTAGAATCGTGTGACCTTGCTACGTCACCGGAAATGGTTCTGTTTGTTGCTACAACGGATGCTACACTTTCTGGAGGATCACTTAGAAGTATCCGCATTATGTCTATCGCCGATATTTTACTTGTTCCTAAAATCAAAGGGAATGGATCACATATTTCGTTTTCAAATTAAGATGTAAATAATTTTCGTATATTATGAGTTTTTTACCCAGTTATTTGTGTGGGTTGACATTTAACTTACATATGGAAATACTTGTATGACTGAATCATTTCACTCAGACATTTGGGAGGTTTGGGACAATTAAACTAGTGTCATCCCACTTTATCTTTTCTTTACTGAAGTGCATGTACCAAGTCAGGAATGTGAGGTGTATCGAATATGTGGTTCGTTGAGTTTTCTGATTTCCTCCTCAAATTAATTTAACCTGTCATTTTCCAAGTGCGTTACCAACTATGGTCTTTGGTTCAGTTTTTCCTATTTCCCCTCCCAGTCGAGAGGACCCATCAATCCACCTCCTAGTGAAGGACTGGACAATTTTTGTGGTTTTAGCCCTGGGGTCCGTTACCAGTACCAAACATACGAGAAGATACCAGAAAATAAATTTAAAGGTTGTACAGAATTGGCCATGGATGGATGTTACCATTGTCAAATACAAGATGGAGTAAACATCTCACAAATGCACAATCTTGTATTACCGGTATATTAAGCAGCCATATAATATTAAATAAACGAACATACCTGATCTTAATTCATCAATTGTCTTCAAAGCACCAGTAACCTGGTCATTTGTATAACCCATCTCTAAGACACTTCTGGCTGCCACACTTTATAGCTGATCTTGTAGGCTATTATTAATATGACTAGTAACATCTAAAGATTGGTTGTTAGTCGATGGCAGTTGCTGGGGAGGGGCATCGTTATTTGTTATATTTCCTTACTCCTACAATAACGAAAACAAAGGTATTTATTAAAGTTAGCCGAACACGTGTTTATGTTTACAAATAGTTGTTTACACGTGGGTGTGTCTCATTGGGGAAATATGATTGGTGTTTATTTGTATTAATTTAAATGTCATTGGTTTATATCTGACGCAATGCATTTTTAATGCATTAATATGTTAATAGCACGAGAAACATAGGTAGATTTCAGCGGGAATAGTTTTCGTTTTTGAGAAAAGAAAAAAATTTAAGTATTCGAAGCTCGGTTTCAGTGCAACAAGGTTCGATTTATATTTCCCCACACACCCACCCACTTGTGAAAATATTAAGTATAGAATTTGTTAGCAATATATATACCTGTAATTTTCATCGTGTCTTACATGTCTGTTTTTATTTTGTAGATCGTTTACATCCAGGCCATGCCAGTGTAGCTAATTATGGACTTTTTCATTTTATTAATTAATAAAACTGCTGCACGTCTAGCGAGCTAGAGCTATAAACAAGTGTTTGTGTTTTATTTAGTAAATACTTTATGTTCCGTTGAGTCTGACGAATTAGAACATAAAGTAATTCATAGAAAGGCAGTTTCAGAGATAGAAAGCGTATGGCTTAACAATAGACCTGGGGTATAAGTGATATTAGAGGCTGCATTTACAATAGCTTTGCTGGGGGTATTATTGTACTTATTATGGATGCTGTTCAATATTATTATTCAACGTTTTTTATAACGACGCTGCTCATCCAGTTATACATAAGGATTGTTATTTTACTCATATATGGAAAATAACCCCATGACCACATCACTTCACTAAGAGGGGTGGTTTAGGTACATAAAACTAGTTTATCCCGCCACTTTTTATTGGAGTGCCTGTAACAAGTCAGTTAAGTGAACGATCATTTATGCCGGTTACATAATTCCAGCAATAGAATGAAAAATCCAAACTGAAAACTGTAAAAACAGATAATGTATGACCCTAGGAAACAAATACATTACTGCTTGGTAGGCACTTCAAGTGGCGGTTTTAGGAAGTTTTATTGGTAGAATAAACTCGCCTAATAGGGACACGATACGGACACGCAAGTGTTTCCCACATGTGAGTAAAATGCAGAACCTCATATTCTCATAAAACATTGAAACTATAAAATCTGTTTTGTTGCCACACGTTTTGTGAAATTTCTCTGTTTAAGACGTGTTTGATTTTAAGGTAGCGTAACAAAATATACTGAAAGATATGTATATCTTGAATTGAAATATAGTAGCTAATAAAAACATTCCGGTGTCATGAATAGAGATTAATAATATTGGTCTGACGACCAATCACTAATCATCAAGTATGTATCCATGGATGGATGAATTGCAATGGTTTGTAGGGTTTACCACACGCCTAGCGCCATTCACGTTGTTTTGAGCACCGATAGATACCCACATCAGGGGAAAATGTTTTCCAGACACGTGGCTAAGACCGGGTTACTCCAATCAGTTGGTTAAAGCTATCATCCCCTAATAAGACTGGTAGTGACGATACATCTGCCAAACTGTTGAAAGTGGCGATCAAAACTCACACAAACACAGCCATAATCATAAAAAAAATCCTCCTTATCATGACTTGAGAGATATATAAAACTGATGTTATACACCATGATCCAGAAATTATAAATTTGTAATATTGACTAGAAATTGTTTCCCCATAACTGACACTGGTTTTTAGAAATACATGTAGTTACATTAGTCAAATAAATATAGAATAAATGGCATTTTGTTTTCGATACTGTCTTTATCAGGACCATTATCTGGCGAACCCGATAGGGTGAGCCAGATGATTGTCCTGATAAAGACAGTATCGAATACAAATAGCCCTTTATTTTGTTTATCGGTAATTTACATACAAAAATAATTAAAACGTTGGAAAAAAGATTTTTTGGCAGTTACTGAAAAGATTTCGGATCTAAACTCTATTTATTTCATGCAAAAACTATTCTTTTTTGGGACTACATTTTTTTAGTGTATTTTGGTTTATGAAGCGTCATTCATTCAAACCGCGCGCGCTACATTTTCAGTTGAGCTATGAAGGTGACGTCACAAGGCGTAATTTTCACCGTTCCTCAAATTTGAGCATATTTCATGGATAATTTAGAAATTGATTCATTTAAAATTGCAGTAAGTGAACATATATTATGATATTTTACGAATTCAAACAGATTTGTTTCTGTGTACACATGATAACGTGCGACACACGTGTATATTGTGTTTCATTTTAAGATAAAATCAACATCACATGCCGTGAGAAACATAATACCATCAAATAATGATCTAGGCGTATAAAAGATTGTCATTTTCCTGGTTACTGGATAGTACTTTGTTTATGTTGAGTCTAAGTACTTTTTAGTAGCTGGTGTATATGGTAAATAGAACATCAAGACATCTAGATTTTTTAATTTATCATCTGCACATACAGTTCATGGACACAAGTAGTCGTCACCTTCGATTTTTTACTATACAGTAGTGAATTATATTAATTTATTTTTTCTTCAAATTCAATTGTATATCTCATTGGAAACAACTGCATATTACAATTTACTTCCCGAAACAGCGTGGCATCATTGTTTTCATTAGCGACGACCGACATTGACCTAGTACGATTGCGTCACAGTACATATCCTTCCGCGTTGGTTAGCGCATGTCAAATGAAGAACTGACCCAATACATTTCTGATAGGGTGTAGTACGTCGACCCTAGCTTTATCTATCGGCACACTTCAAAGGAATGCGGTACAAATTACCGATAAACGTATACAGTATATCGAATTTAGGGCGTACGATGCGTTTCTGGAATAACCTTCGCCACTTAATAGAAGTTCCAGTTGGAATTTATTTTATGTAATACAAATTCCATTAGCATAATAAAAATACCAATTCATTAGAATATGTATTACATAAAATAAATTCCAACTGGAACTTATGTTCCATGATACAATATCTTGGGAATAAATACTAAGATAAAAAGAGAACTTTTATATAATATTTATTGTGATCGGTATAACTGATATATAATATTTATTCTGATCGGTGTAACTGTTATATATTTATCCTGATCGGTATAACTTTTATATAATATTTATTCTGATCGGTATAACTGTTATATAATATTTATTTCAACTTTATAGAATTTATAGATTTTAATTATCACCAGGTAAAACACTTGTTTGATGTAGACAGAAATCAATGAAGTGAAACAAATCACCTGATTTTCAAGAATGAAAGTTATATTCATCAACATATAAGTTCTCCTTACAAGTGGAATAATTGTAATGGATATGGGAAAAGTATTCCATGAAAAAAGTTCTGAAGAAAAAATATTACTAGAATATTTTTTTCCATCTGGAACAAATATTCTTAGGAACAAATATACATTGACAGCTTTGTCAGGTACGCCGAATATTTTTAAATTAATACATAGCCTTTTTCATATTGCCCATGTTATCAGCACGAGACCTTGATATCGGCCCCGAGGGACGATATCAGTCGAGGGCTGATCACAAGGGCAATATGAAAAAGGCCATGTATTAATCTATTTATCACATATTTTGCCAGGGCAGATAATATGGTATTTCCCTTCACAAGAGGGCAGATAACATGTTATTTCCCTCGTAAAATGTTTGCCCCGGAGGCAAATGACACGCCGCAAATTATGCTTTTAGTACACATGCAAATTCGGCGTTATGTCAATAAAATATGTGATAAAATGTTGAATAGTCTCTCATATTCATTAACCTCCATAAGCTTTCTTACTAATATTTTAAATTAGAAGGATATGGTTAGGGGATACCTTATAGGGCTATGGTATTTAGCGCCACTTTCAACAATATTTCAGCTATATCGTGGAGGTGAGTTTTAATGGTAGAGGAAAACGGAGTACCCACAGAAAACCACCGACCTGTCACAACTCACTGACAAATTGTATCACATAAAAAGAGCTGTTTGCTCGGAATCGGGATAATATGTCGAATGGGGACATCATGTCTATCCACGGACTGTTGCTTCAGTGAGCTAGCACTATAAAAATCCAACTAAGCGTGTTGGTGTGGTACAAAGCGAACAACCTCATCATCATCGCATTGAACATTAACTTGTTCTCGCCATGACATAGCTGAATATTGTACAGTTGGCGTTAAACAACAATCACTATAGTATTATTGTACTAATTATGGATGCTGTTCAATATTATTATTCAACGTTTTTAATAACGACGCTGCTCATCCAGTTATACATAAGGATTGTTATTTTACTCATATATGGAAAATAACCCCATGACCACATCACTTCACTAAGATGGGAGGTTTAGGTACATAAAACTAGTTTATCCCGCCACTTTTTATTGGAGTGCCTGTAACAAGTCAGTAAAGTGAACGATCATTTATGCCGGTTACATAATTCCAGCAATAGAATGAAAAATCCAAACTGAAAACTGTAAAAACAGATAATGTATGACCCTAGGAAACAAATACATTACTGCTTGGTAGGCACTTCAAGTGGCGGTTTTAGGAAGTTTTATTGGTAGAATAAACTCGCCTAATAGGGACACGATACGGACACGCAAGTGTTTCCCACATGTGAGTAAAATGCAGAACCTCATATTCTCATAAAACATTGAAACTATAAAATCTGTTTTGTTGCCACAAGTTTTGTGAAATTTCTCTGTTTAAAACGTGTTTGATTTTAAAGTAGCGTAAGCGACGACCGACATTGAACTAGCACGATTGCGTCACAGTACATATCCTTCCGCGTTGGTTAGCGCAT
>MJUT01057813.1:12505-37582 GCA_002080005.1 Gigantidas platifrons
TCCATGAAAAAAGTTCTGAAGAAAAAATATTACTAGAATATTTTTTTTCCATCTGGAACAAATATTCTTAGGAACAAATATACATTGACAGCTTTGTCAGGTACGCCGAATATTTTTAAATTAATACATAGCCTTTTTCATATTGCCCTTGTTATTAGCACGAGACCTTGATATCGGCCACGAGGGACGATATCAGTCGAGGGCTGATCACAAGGGCAATATGAAAAAGGCCATGTATTAATCTATTTATCACATATTTTGCCAGGGCAGATAATATGTTATTGCCCTTCACAAGAGGGCAGATAACATGTTATTTCCCTCGTAAAATGTTTGCCCCGGAGGCAAATGACACGCCGCAAATTATGCTTTTAGTACACATGCAAATTCGGCGTTATGTCAATAAAATATGTGATAAAATGTTGAATAGTCTCTCATATTCATTAACCTCCATAAGCTTTCTTACTAATATTTTAAATTAGAAGGATATGGTTAGGGGATACCTTATAGGGCTATGGTATTTAGCGCCACTTTCAACAATATTTCAGCTATATCGTGGAGGTGAGTTTTAATGGTAGAGGAAAACGGAGTACCCACAGAAAACCACCGACCGACCACAACTCACTGACAAATTGTATCACATAAAAAGAGTTGTTTGCTCGGAATCGGGATAATATGTCGAATGGGGACATCATGTCTATCCACGAACTGTTGCTTCAGTGATCTAGCACTATAAAAATCCAACTAAGCGTGTTGGTGTGGTACAAAGCGAACAACCTCATCATCATCGCATTGAAAATTAACTTGTTCTCGCCATGACATAGCTGAAGATTGCACAGTTGGCGTTAAACAAAAATCACTCACTTACTTACTTGCATTCACAAATATATTTATTATTCCACTCCCCATTTGGATAGGTGTCGTGAATCAGAAGACAATCCTCGTCATTTCCTGAATCAGTAGGTTCCCCAATAAACCAATGTGCATAATCCATGGCCTGTCCGGTGGACGCCCATTCCCACGATCTCTCTGAAAATTGGTCTGTCCCATCAAGCCAAAACCCACCTGTCAATTGAGATCACACGGTGAAGAAACATCCGATCAGCCTGATCGGGAGACATGCCCATTAAAATGTCATTATTGATAGTAAAGTGGGCTGTGAGTTACTGATATACAACAGCTGATAATGGTAAATATAAGTACAATGACATGAATGAGGACTCTTACGTGAATATATAAACACAACATCAAACACATAAAATTAGATTTCTAATTTTTCATACTAAGAATGTTACGTCTAAATCGTAACCAAAGTCGTACAACGGAATATTAATAAAATAAACTCATTTACAATGTTTATTTCTTTGTTTGATTGATGGTGTTTAACGCCACTTTCAACAATATTTCAGCTATATCGTGGAGGTCAGTTTTCATTGGTGGAGAAAACCGGAGGACCAGAAGAAAACCACCGACCTGTCGCAACTCACTGACAAACTTTATCACATAATGTTGTATGGAGTACACCTGGCCATGAACGGGGTTCGAATTCACACCTTTAGTGGTGATAGGCACTGATTGTGCAGGTATTTGTAAATCCAACTACTATACGATCACGACCACGACAATCCCTGTGTGAAGTGTTAAAACCAATGTGTGTCCTAAGCACAGGCCAACCTTAGTGCCCCCGCACCTTCCACTGGCATAATGTAAAAACTAACACGACCCCTTTATGCCAAGACTCAACATAATTGTCAGATGCCTAACATTAAATTCAGAATTCCATTTTCAGTCAGGCCAAACCTCTTATATTAAAATCATTTAGATGTCTGCTTTCATATTTATTGATTAGTGATTGTACCCCATGCTTTAGAGCAGACAACAGTATAAACAGATTATTTATTTATAGGACAACAGATACAATGCAAGTCTGTAATTTGCTATTCAAATTTTAGATGTCATAAAGAGAACAATACAATCAGAAATACTAAAAATTGTGTCTTTCAACAGGAGCCAGTATTGTCAATATTTCAAAAAAAGAATTACAAGTACACTTTAAAGAGTTTTCTCCTACATTTCTTACTAGCAAAATCTTTGATTAATTCCTCAAATTTATTTTTGCCAAACAAATCTGTTTCAATCATGGACAGAGATAAGGATTCCAACCTCTCTTGTCTCATCGTTTTTCTGTTTGGATTTTTTATAGACTTCATTTGAGAGAATGAGAGTTTAATTGTTCAGTCTGTGACCATTAATATGAAAATACACTCAAGCTAATCTCTACTTTTGATTGATTGATTGATTGATTTTGGTGTTTAACGCTACTTTCAGCAATGTTTCAGCTATATCATGGCGAGTCTACTTTTGGAAAATCACACTATCTTCTACAATTACTTTATTCAACATGACTGAATCTAGCTTTTGCAGCTTTTGTTGAATTAAGCATATGTCCATTATATGAGTGAAACTGCTGAAGGTCTGTAGATAAATTACTGTTCAAGTCATCTGGATAAGCATCAATTAGTTTTTGACAACACTCTAATATATCTGTGTCTTCGTCATTTAGCCCAGTAAAGATACGAAATATTTTATGTTCGGGTGGACATGGGAAATAGAACATAAAATGTATTGTCTTTTACTCACATGAGTGTCTGTGTGAGATTCTGCACCTTAGGTCTACAGTAGTGTGTCAAATGTCAACTTTGTATTGTGGAGGGGGGGGAGGTCCAGAAATATTTCCTGTATGCCCAGATGTCGATTTAATGTGTTGAATGTGCAATTACAGAACTATATTTATTATTGGCCACTAGAAATCTTTTAAAGCACATTTTGCTCTTATTTATTTTTTGTTTTGTTTTGAGACATATCGCCTTATTGGTCGCTAGTCTAGTGGTCGCTAGCTTGAGCCTGGTCTCTGAGTATATTATACGAGCTTTAGTAATTGAGGAAGGTGCCTTTTGGAATTTTTTGTGTGTTTTTTAGCCTAATATCTGGCATTGTTACCGGATTTTTGTGGTACCCCCTTGCTCATTCATACCCCAAGCACGTGTATAGTTTGCCTAACGATTAATCCAGGCCTGGTTTGAAGCGTAACCATAATGTTACAATGGAATATTAATAAAAATCAAATCATCTATAAGTCAAACGTTCTATTAATTAGAATAATCTATTGCTACGATTTTATTATTTTGGAACTGAACCTACAGTGTGACATTTTTACTCTCATTCTATTTAAAAAAATATATTCAAATTGATATGTATATGCATCTACTGTGATATTTAACCTATAAGTAAACTATCCATCTCTATATCATTAAAAAGAAACATGAGAACCAGAATCTTGAATTTGTGTGGCGTCCGAACATTAAAATGCACTGATTTATTTAACAACTATTCTCTATACTATATACAAAGATCCCATTCTTCGGATTAATCTCGCCACATTTTTGTGCCTTTCCCAAACAACGCCCTTCATGTTCAAGTTCACATGTCTTGAATTTATTGAATTCAGTGAGTTCAGTGAGAGTTATTTGTTGTTTTGATGATATTGGTGGATTTGTTGACCATTACTGTTTACACTTTCTTCTTATAAGATTTTCAAGTATCTTTTAGTCTCTTCACCAACCCCGCAATAAAATCATGCTCAGCCTGTGATTCAATTATAACTAGTTCAGCACCATGTGCTCTGCAAGAAGCCTACAATATATAGATTAAATGATGGTATTGTACCTGACCACATCTTTTATATTTCTGTTCGGAATAGACAGTTGTTCACATTACACAGCTTACATTTATCATTATACAGGCCGATGTTTTTGCAGTTCTGTTTATGCACGAGCTAATAATTTGACCAATGTCGCACTAGGGAAATTAGGTAAACTCATTCACAAACAAAACTGTTCTTGCAACCTTTTTTTATTTTATAAATTATAATATCATTATTGTACACGTTAGATACATTATTATTGAAATAAAGAAGTTGTCCTTATTGGATATAACAGGGCTACCCGGCGAATAACACTGGCAAGCTTGATCACATAATGTTGTATCGAATACTCCTCACCATGAGGACTGATTGCACAGATATTTGCAAATTACGATACGATCACGACCAGGATTTCCCCTGGTAGCCAGTGAAATATGATACAATTGAATAAACTTCAATATGAATTCCGAACGCATCAGTGGTGGAATGGTTAGCGTGCTCTCTTCGAGTGCGGTAGATTGTGGGTTTGAGTCCTGATCGGGTCAAACCAAAGAATATGGAATTGGCATGTGTTGCCTTTCCGATAAGCACATAGCTCGGCTGACTCGGAATCAGAATAATGTGTCCGAATGGAGCGACATCTAACCACGTGCTGTTGTTTCAGTGATCTAGCACTATAACAACCCAATTCAGAATGTTGGTCTAGTACAAAGCGGACATCATTATTATCTTATAAAAATGCAACTGGTGCTTGCCATGATATAGCTGAAAAACTGATCATTTGACGTGAAACAACAATCACTCACTCACTCACTCATGAACACATACTCTGACGACAAATTATATGTAATTTAAGATACCGAAGCTTAGAAATAGCTAAATAAGTTAAACATATCGAAGCAGACAACCAGCTAAATGTAATACAAGCTAAGCATTCCGAAGCAGACGACCAGCAAATCGTAACTTAAGTTCAGCATACCAAGGCAGACGACCAGCTAAATGTGCTTAAGTCAAACATATCGACGACGATGATCAGCAAAGCATAATTTAAGCTAAACATACCGAGGTAGACAACCAGTCGAATGTACTCTATGTTTAAATGTAATTTAAGTGACTTAATAGAGGCAGACGACAAACTAAATGTAATTTAAGTGAACTAATAGAGGCAGACGACAAGCTAAATGTAATCTAAGTGAACTAATAGAGGCAGACGACATGCTAAATGTAATTTAAGTGAACTAATAGAGGCAGACGACAAGCTAAATGTAATCTAAGTGAACTAATAGAGGCAGACGACATGCTAAATGTAATTTAAGTGAACTAACAGAGGCAGAAAACAAGCTAAATGTAATTTAAATGAACTAATAGAGGCAGACGACAAGCTAAATGTAATTTAAGTGAATTAATATAGGCAGATGACAAGCTAAATGTAATTCAAGCGAAACATACCGAATTAGACATCCGGCTAATTGTAATTTAGGTTAATCTTACCGAAGCAGACGTCCAGTCTTTTAATTTGTCACTGAAATAATAACACGAGATACCATGCTGTAACCAACCATGACGACAGTTTCCTAATACATAGCTGCAGTACAATGCTGTTGAAAGAAAAAGAAAAACAAAGTTTATCATTTGATGGGCTATTATAACATAAAAGTTCTTGCACACGACGCCTCCCTGGAAAAACCTTCATAAGGTACACCCAGCAAACAGATTGAAAATCACAATAATGGAGCAATAACAAAGACCCAATCACCAAAACAGGATAGCAAAAATCTGCTTAGGTTTCCTATGTCTGAGGGAGGTTGACCTTAGGTTTCCTATGTCTGAGGGAGGTTGACCTTAGGTTTCCTATGTCTGAGGGAGGTTGACCTCAGTAATAATAAATTACATTATTTAGGAACTGTAACTTGTACGCATTAATTATAAGAAGAGCTTTAAGATACTAAAGGGGTAATCAGAATCCGTAAATCGAAGAAGAACAGACAACACAATGGCCAAAAGAAAAAGTACAAAAGGACAAACAACGAAATGTTCGTGTCATTGTAGTACTGAATATATTGATAGGCTAATTCTATATACCCTAAGCCACGCAACCAATGTGCCTAAACTGAATAGACAAAATCTGCTAAAGTCACATATCCCTTGGGGTACAGATCCCAATGATTGTCACCATTGGAATAATTTGATGCTTTCTATGATATTTGATACAGCTGAAAGTGGCGTTAAACAGCATCAAACATTGATACAGCTGGAAAAAAATACGGTTTTATCAGTTCTGACATTTAAATATTTTACTCACCGACTACCAGAATTCCTAAATATATAGAATACATCATGGCAGAATATTTCTTATTGAAAAGATCAGATTTAAACTGAAATATAATATATATTGAGGGTCTCAAGGGAGATTTTTGTCAACCGTAAAATATCTCGTGAATCTCTCAAGAGAGATTTTTGTCATCCATTAAATATATCATGAGGGGCCCAATGGAGATCTTTGCCATATATTATATATATCTTGAGAGTCTGACGGGAGAGCTTTGTCATCCATTAAATATATTCTGAAGATCGAAAAATGAGATCTCTGTCATACATTACATATCTGCGGACCCTCATAAAGGAAACTTTTGTCATTCATTAAATATATTCTGAGCGCCCCAGGGAAGATCACAGTCATTCATTTCATACACAACAATTAGATTACCGATTTCTTCGAAGCTCTATTCAAATCTATATTTAGAAGAAAACAGAATACTGAAATTCGATGCGAGTTCGATATAAATTGGTGACAACAAAATATAAATTACGTTTTCGTATCATAGCATTTTTTCTGTTATGTGCTATTAATGATATCCATGCTATTCCTAATAGGTAGTGTGATGGTTAGCATGCTCTCCTTGGATGCTGTAGATGATATTTATTGCTTCTCTGCTAAGCACGCATCATTAATGAGAAAGAGAAAAGACTGGTTTGGTCGGAATCAGGATAATGAGTCTGAGAGGCACGACATGTCTATTAGGGGACTGTTGCTTCAGTGAGCTTGCACTATAAAAATTCAACTAAACGTGTTGATCTAGCACAAAGCGGACCGCATCATCATTTCATTGAAGATCACTTGTTCTCGCCATTATATAGCTGACAAATTGCTCATTTGGCGCTAAACCATAATCACTCACTGAACCAACAAAAAGAACCATACACATAATTAAAAGGGATATTCATGTAAAGGTACAATCTGGATATACAAATCAACAACAGTAAAAACGACGGATGCCATTAGTTAAGCAGAAACTGCCTACCCTTCCGGAGCACATGAGGTCACCACCGTTTTTAGTGGGGTCTGTGTTACTCGATCTTTAGTTGTATGTGTATGTTTTGTAGATTGTTGATTGTAGAAGGACTCATGTCACGTTATTTGTATTTGCTTGCGAATATTTGTCATCGCTATATAGTGCGTTGTGTTTTCGCTTTGTTATTCCTCGTCCTGTTGCCAGTTTCGCTGGATTGTCCATTTGTGATTGTCCCTTTCTATATTCTCTAACGTTTATTAACATCGCTCAAGATTCAAACGTCACTCGTCGTCAAAATTAAAGAATTATTCATCAGATAGAGTCAGACGTATTTTGAATCCTCCACTCGTCATTGGTCGCAGAGGCTAACCTTTCAGGAGTACAATGTAGTGCAGCAGGAGAGACTATCTCTTAAAAATATTCTGGTAGCATAATAGGATATAATAACCCTTCCGGAACACCCGCCAGAATAACAGGAGATGCTAACCCTTCCGGAACACCCGGAAGAATAACAGGAGATGCTAACCTGTCCGGAGCACCCGGTAGAATACCAGGAGATGCTGACCCTTCTGGAACACCCGGCAGAATAACAGGAGATGTTAACTTTCTGCAGTGGTATATGAGAAGTTAACATTTACTGAACATATGGTAGTGGTATAAAGATGCTAATTTTCCCTGAATACATGGTAGTGGTAAATGATATGCCCACTTTTCCTGAACACATGGTAGTGGTAAAGGATATGCTCACTTTTCCTGAACACATGGAAGTGGTAAAGGATATGCTCACTTTTTCTGGGCACATGTAAGTGGTAAAGGATATGCTCACTTTTCCTGGGCACATCGTAGTGGTATATGAGATGCTAACTTCTCCTGAGGATGTGGTAGTGGTATGGGAGATGATAGCTTCTCCTGAGGACATGGTAGTGGTATAATCGATGCTACCTTTTCCGGGGAAGTGGTAAAGGATATGCTCACTTTTCCTGGTCACATGGAAGTGGCATAGGAGATGATAGCTTTTCCTGAGGATATGTTGTTAGTGGTAAAGGATATGCTCACCTATACATGGCACATGGAAGTGGTAAAGGATATGCTCACTTGTCCTGTGCACATGTAAGTGGTATAGGAGATTATAACTTTTCATGAGGACATGTTAGTGGTATAAGAGATGCTACCTTTTCTTGAACACATGGTAGTGGTAAAGGATATGCCCACTTTTCCTGAACACATGGTAGTGGTAAAGGATTTGCTCACTTTTCCTGAACACATGGTAGTGGTAAAGGATATGTTCACTTTTCCTGGGCACATGTAAGTGGTAAAGGATATGTTCACTTTTCCTGGGCACATGGAAGTGGTAAAGGATATGCTAACTATTCTTGAACACATGGTAGTGGTATTGGAGATGCTCACTTTTCCTGGGCACATGGTAATGCAACAAGAAATGGTAGCCCATCCTGAACAACCGGTAGTGCTACAGGAGATGGTAACCCATCCTGAGCACCTCGTAATTGACAAAAGATGATAATTCTTCCACAGCACCTTGAAGTGGAACCTGAGATACTAGCTTTAACTGAACACCTTGTAGTTTAAAAAGAAAGGCCAACACATTCGGACTACCTAGTAGGAGAATAGAAAATGAAAACTCATAAGGAATAGGTAATGTCAATTGTGCCGGAGCACTTGACTGTACTCGTCGTGTTTTGTTGTGTTCTACGTACTTTCGCTTTACCTCTCTGTTTGTACTGTTGTTGGTATTGTGTATATCAATCGATCCCTTACTTAAATATACATCGGGGTGGATTACTACTTTATATTCCACTTTTATGTACATTGTGCTGTAAGTATTTGTGCATATAGATCGGTCATTAATGAAACAGCTAATACGATATTGTGGTTCATATCAGGATTTCCTTGATATAGGGTTGATGTTAACCCTTCCGGAACACCCGGCAGAATAACAGGAGATTCTAGCTTTCTGCAGTGGTATATGAGAAGTTAACATTTCCTGAACATATGGTAGTGGTATAAAGATGCTAATTTACCCTGAATACATGGTAGTGGTAAAGGATATACCCACTTTTCCTGAACACGTGGTAGTGGTAAAGGATATGTCCACTTTTCCTGAACACATGGTAGAGGTAAAGGATATGCCCACTTTTCCTGAACACATGGTAGTGGTAAAGGATATGCTCACTTTTACTGAACACATTGTAGTGGTAAAGGATATGCTCACTTTTCCTGGGCACATGTAAGTGGTAAAGGATATGCTCACTTTTTCTGGGCACATGAAAGTGGTATAGGAGATGATAACTATTCTGAGCACATGGTAGTGGCATAAGAGATGCTCACGTTTTCTGTGCACATGGTATTGCAACAATAAATGGTAGCCCATCCTGAACAACCGGTAGTGCTACAGGAGATGCTAACCCATCCTGAGCACCTCGTAATTGACAAAAGATGATAATTCTTCCACAGCACCTTGAAGTGGAACCTGAGATACTAGCTTTAACTGAACACCTTGTAGTTTAAAAAGAAAGGCCAACACATTCGGACTACCTAGTAGGAGAATAGAAAATGAATACTCATAAGGAATAGGAAATGCCAATTGTGCCGGAGCACTTGACTGTACTCGTCATGTTTTGTTGTGTTCTACGTACTTTCGCTTTACCTCTCTGTTTGTTCTGTTGTTGGTATTGTGTATATAAATCGATCCCCTACTTAAATATACATCCGGGGTGGATTACTACTTTATTTTCCACTTTTATGTATATTGTGCTGTAAGTATTTGTGCATATAGATCGGTCATTACTGAAACAGTTAATACGATATTGTGGTTCATATCAGGATTTCCTTGATATAGGGTTGTTGCTAACAATGAAGCTACTGAACAGAGGGTTCCTTTTGGTAAAGTTGCAGTCATCACTTCGACAATATTACGGTTGACCGTTATGAAATATATTTGTCACACATGACAACGGATATGTTCCACATGTCGTAAACACTTTCCGGTACCTTCCTCATTCACGACTTATCACTGGGTTTGTAAATAGATTAACACGACGGGTGCAACTAGTGGAACAGGAACTGCTTACCCTTCCGGAAAACCTGAGTTCACGCCCGGTTTTTGGAGGGGTTTGTGTTACTCGATCTTTAGTTTTATGTGTATGTTTTGTAGATCGTTGTTTCTCCTTTTGTATCTTTTCTTCTGGCAATTGTGTTTTCTGTTCTTCTTCGATATACGGGTTCTGATTATCCCTTTGGTATCTCCAGACTCTTCTTATAGTACAATAGTTGTCATACTAATGTTAAATACTTACTGGGACATATCGAAATCGAAAAGAGGGACACTGATTATGTGTCTTATTTACCGGAATAAACATTGTGTCCACATGTTTGGCTAAAATCATCGATTGATTTGTTTCTCACATACCGGGAGAATATCTTAAATGATAATTTTGAAAAAGAGAATAAATCATACCCCACGGATTAGCAAGTTCTAGAAAGTACGTGATACAATTGTCCTACAGATAGTATTTGGTATCTATTAAATCAGTTTTGTCATTAGCAGTAAAATATATGTGAAGAAAAAAAATAATTATACAATATTTCCTATATTTGACATACATTTATTTTTTTAATTGCTTTTATGACTCTGCATTCTATTAATTTAATTTAAACATATTTTATTGTCTAAATAATGACAAAAGGATCAGACACAAGTTTTTCAACTTAGTATTGTCTTCTCCATATACAAACTATATACAATATACAATATGATAAGCATTATTATTTCATTATTTCTATAAAATTATCACATGAAGACATGAAACAAAAAATGTAGCATTAAAGCAGAATGCGGCAATGGGATACTATTAAAAGGAAACCAATCAAACAGACCCGAGTATAAAAAACACACTGGGACATAGACAGTAGCACGTGTTGTTAGTTACTAGTATTGGGTTAATAATACAATATTTCGCCATATGTAAGTACTTTTAGTTCACTTTGGGTATCATAATATGGTATTTAAGATTAGTTACATGTATCCATTGTCGCATACTGTTGTAAACAAAAAGAAGAAAAAAAAAAAAAAAAAAAAAAAAAAAAAAAAAAAAAGAAAAACAAGAACAATAGAAATAATCTTTCGAGGTCAGTCGCGAACGGTAAACAATAAAAACATCAGAACACATTATCATACATTAGTCATTTTTTTGTGAAACGACCTGTGTCTTGAATGAATTTTTGAACTTGTAAGAAAATTTTAGTATTTTTTTCGTCGTTGAGAATTTCATTGCCAAATAATAAAGTAAGCTCATCTATTGGTAAATCATTACTAATTTCTCGAATTTCTATTAGAAAAATATTTGCTTGTACAATATAATTTTTACAATGTAATAAAAAATGTTTTGCAGTTTCATCCGATTTTCCACATGAACATGATGCATGCGGAATCAAATTAGCACGACATAAATCACTATTTAATGCACTACATATATTTCTTAACCTACTTTGCAAAACATTCAAGTATCTGTCACCTGACGAAAAGTAACATGATATTTTCTTATTTCTAAAATATTTAAATTTGAGCCTTTTTTTTAATGTGAAAAATGTTGGAACTTCTCGAATATTTAAATCAAGGGTATTCCATATTTTTATAGTCGACGGAAAGAATGAGTTTTGGTCTGTTTGATGGTTGACTTATATTGTGACGATTTCGTAGATTATAGTTATTTGATTCGGCAACAGTTGGGGGTATCAACTCTGATAAATATTCTGGGGCTCCATTATTTATGATTTTATAAAATAAGTTAAGTTTTTTAACTGCATTCTATTTTTAGCATAATACCTACATATACCTATTTCATAACACCAGGTAAACACATACATAAGATTGAGGGTGCATATGGGAATAACATTTTTTTAAATGATATTCGATTATTTTCCAATGTGAACGTGTTAGAGATAGGTTTTTAGGTTCTTGTATCTTTTCAGAAATTTAGCTTTTGGTGTCCAACACGATGTCCATATCAGATGATGCTCTGTATATATCCATTGTGCATCGTTGTTTATTCTTTTGTCATTTTTCTGTTGGCCATTGTGTTTTCTGTCCTTCTTCGATTTACGACTTCTGATTACTCCTTTGTTATCGTCCAACGTTTGGCCATTGTGTTTTCTGTCCTTCTTCGATTTACGACTTCTGATTACTCCTTTGTTATCGTCCAACGTTTGGCCATTGTGTTTTCTGTCCTTCTTCGATATACGACTTCTGATTACTCCTTTGTTATCGTCCAACGTTTGGCCATTGTGTTTTCTGTCCTTCTTCGATTTACGACTTCTGATTACTCCTTTGTTATCGTCCAACGTTTGGCCATTGTGTTGTCTGTCCTTCGATTTACGACTTCTGATTACTCCTTTGTTATCGTCCAACGTTTGGCCATTGTGTTGTCTGTCCTTCTTCCATTTACGACTTCTGATTACTCCTTTGTTATCTTCAAACTTTTGGACCTTGCGTTGGCTGTCCTTCGATTTACGACTTCTGATTATTTGTTTTTTTTGTACTCCTTTGTTATCTTCAAACTTTTGGCCATTGTGTTTTCTGTCCTTCTTCGATTTACGACTTCTGATTACTACTTTGTTATCGTCCAACGTTTGGCCATTGTGTTGTCTGTCTTTCTTCCATTTACGACTTCTGATTACTCCTTTGATATCTTCAAATCTTTGGCCACGGTGTTTTCTGTCCTACTTCCATTTACGACTTCTGATTACTCCTTTGTTATCTTCAAACGTTTGGTCATTGTATTTTCTGTTCTTCTTCCATTTACGCCTTCTGATTACTCCTTTGTTATCTTCAAACTTTTAACCATAGTATTGTCTGTCCTTCTTCAATTTACGACTGCTGATTACTCCTTTGTTATCTTCAAACTGTTGGCCATTGTGTTGTCTGTCCTACTTCCATTTACGACTTTTGATTACTCCTTTGTTATCTTCAAACTTTTGGCCAATGTATTGTCTCCTTCTTCCATTTACGACTTCTGTTACTCCTTTGATTTCTTCAAACCTTTGACCATTGTGTTGGCTGTCCTTCTTCAATTTACGACTTCTGATTACTCCTTTGTTATCTTCAAACATTTAGCCATTGTATTGTCTGTCCTTCTTCAATTTACGACTTCTGATTACTCCTTTGATTTCTTCAAACCTTTGACCATTGTGTTGTCTGTCCTACTTCCATTTACGCCTTCTGATTACTCCTTTGTTATCTTCAAACATTTAGCCATTGTATTGTCTGTCCTTCTTCAATTTACGCCTTCTGATTACTCCTTTGATATCTTCAAACTTTTCTTATCACATTCCCGTTCTTTGTTTTTCTTTACTTTGTATGTATGTATGTTAGTTTGTTTTTGTTTTGCTTGGTGTTCGTTTTGTTTTTTTGTTGTTTTTTTTTGTATATTTTTATGTTTTAAATAATTCAACATGTGTTACTTTTTTAATATTATGTATAAACAACGATTAAAATGTATTTTATTATGCATCCATGATTTGAAATGGATGGACACAACTTAAATGTATACATAGATAAATTCTTATCCAATGATAGCGTCGTCGAATCTGAAAAAATACAAGACATACTATATCCATTTGATTTCTATCAATCTAAGTATACTAGTGTCGTCATATATTGTTAAAAGTGGCGTTAAACACCATAATCCTAACCGTATGCTACATTCCAACACATTTCTATGTCAGATGGTGTTCGTATCGACGGGTGCCGTTAGTAGAGCACTGCTTACCCTTTTGAACACTACAGTTCACTCCCGAATTTAGCGGTGTTCGTGTTCATCTATCTAGTTTTCTGTAGAATATTTTGACGACATTGTTTGTCTTTATGTCCTTTTCTTTTCGACATTCCATCATATTGCGGCTTCTGATAATACATTTTTGGTATCTTGGATCTATACAGTCACAAATTCTTTAAATACAGAGAAAGTTTCTTTGCAGCTGAAAGAATAGAACACACCACATGGGTAGGTACACTAATAATATACTCTTCTACCTATGCTGGGAGAATAAAACGATTGCATTGGTTAGGTGTAGACATTAATTAGTTGTCTATAATAATAAAAACATAGAAAAACAAACTTCGTCTAATCTAAGAACAAATTTTGACACATATCTGAGACAAATGCCAAGGAAAACACATCATTTTGACCTTTTTGTAAACACATCGAAAGAAGGTCAGCGGTGCGTACACATAGACTGACATCTCAAATTCTAAATATTTCAAATTAAAACAAACTTTCCAAAGTAAAATAGAACGAGACGACTGCATGGGTAGTTTGTAGACAATAAAATGATTAAATTTAATGGTGTCATTAATGTCCTATCCCAACATAAGTTTTTGAGATTCTGAGGTTTTATTTGATAATAATATAGATAAATAATTTCTGTTCTAGTAATTTCATTTCTGAATATTGATATATACAATATGTATTTATCTTAGCTATTATATTAAAGAAAATTTAATTTCAACTTTTATATGACACAAATATTCCATCTGATCTTTCACGAAGATCATTAATAACCAATTCATATAAAATATATATTATGATGTAGCAATCACGACTTTTTATACAAAGAATAATGCTCTACAACAAACAGACTCTACTTCCGTAGTTGGAAAATGTATTACAGTATAATAAGTAAATTGGATCATTAAATCAACAAAGTAAAACCCTCAAAATGTTTGTTTTATCCAAATACACAAAACGAGAAATAAAGTTCAAAGAATTATAAATATTTTTTTTTTCTAAAACCAACTTTTATTATTCAAGGGGGATGAATGTACATCATAATTGGAAGCCATTTTGTGCTGCCGTTTCAAGGTAAGCTTTTACTTAACATTAAATGTGATAGTGCATCAAATGTCCGCTAAACGACTGTGTGTCCATATTTCGAAAACTTGTTGTCAAACTTTCAAACACTTCGACAAGTTATTTCCATCTGTTGCTAGTGGTGTAGCTACCATTGACACAGCGACGAACTTGCGGGCACAAACAAATCAGCAAAAAAAAAATAATAATAATAACGTCACATTTCCTGTCAGGCGTCCATTTATCGGCACTTTTGACTTTCATTTTGCCACTAGTGGTTTGCAGTCACAGCTTGCAAGCTGTTGTTCAGATTACAGCAATGATGCATAGCATCTCCAATAATTTGATAGAGGCTGTGAGTGAATGTCGAGCATTAATTCGACATTTTGAGACTGAGAGAAATTAGCGTTTACTACACTTTACATGATGAAGCTGTAGATTTAGCGGAACAATTTGGTGCTGTCTCGTATAAGCCACGAACAAGCTGTAGACAACGAAATCGTACCAATCTTCAGGTAGCAGACACCAAGAATTACTGGTAGATTAAACTGTATTACCAGTTCCTATAATGGACCGTTTGGTGAAAAACGAAGATCGATATTTGGCTTAGTTATTGATACCGATCACTTTAAACAAACTAAAACAGGAGGATGAATTGCATATTAATGATGCTTGTAGGACAGATCTGCAAACTCGGGAAGAGTTTATCTTTGAAGTAAAAAGGTGGAAATTAAGTTGGGAATTACATCCCACACACCAGGTAAAATCATTCCATCTTTGCGAGATATTAGAACTTGTAAACAAAACTTTGTATACGAATATTTATTGTATATTGAACATTTTGCTTACAATACCACCCTCTATCGTATCAGCCAAAAGATCTTTCCGCGTTTTGAAACGTGTAAAAACATATTTACGCGCCATAATGGGAAAAGAAAGACTAACGGCCCTGGCATTGCTACATATTCACAGAGACATTCAACTACCATTGGACAAGTTTAATAATGCCAGACAGATAAACACAGGTTTTTTTGTTTGATTGTATGTAAACATCCATTACATTATTAACATGATTAAAGGATATTACACCCAACTACCCCGTGCGTGCACTTTTAACAATTCCTTCCTACGCCAATGGTTGCGAAAACAATATGTGTTGGACACCACTTTTGACCCATAGCTGTCATAGCTGTCATTATATATGTAAAATGTGCTTTTTTATTGCTTAGCTATTTTGATTTCTTTTTACATTTGACTGATTTTGTACGTCTCGTGATCTTAGTTAGAGTGATATACATCACGCAGCTTGTTACCACCATCGTGTCAGCTGATCATTGACTTCTTTGCGTATTTGCAGTTGATTTTTATTTGAGTTGTGGTACAGTAGTGAACTAGTGACAGCTGAGTACCCAGATCGTTAAATAAATTGACATCCCACTCTCCATCCCCCCCCCAAAAGAGAAAAAAAAGAACTGTACAAATACAAATCCGACTTGGGACAAAAAACAACGAAATGACTAAATTCCGAGCAACATGAAATCCTACATACAACGAGCGTGAGACCATTCGTTGTTTTTCCTACATGATAAAACATTTACAAAAGAAATGTTTACACTACGTTACGCTCTCTACAGCTATTGTGGGTGATTTCAGTTTTTTCTTCTTTTTTTTGTCATGCTCAATTAATCTTATTTAATTAAAATTCACCCACTCTTGTTCGCAAATAAATTTGATTGGTGCAGAACAAGCTCGATCATTCCAAGCGCCATTGAAGGCTATGCTTGTCTCAAGACAATCCTCACTATCCCCACTTGGTTGTCCGGGATACCAGTTGGAAAAGCTAAAAGGACGTCCTGTTGACGCCCACTCCCATCTCCCTTCTGAAAATTCGTCCGTTCCATCTAACCAGAAATATCCTAAGAAAATATTCCATTAAAAAAGAAATAATCGAAAAAGTTTGATAACGAATAATAATCAAAAGGTTGTTGTATCTTTATATCTTTCCTATACATGCTTGTATTGGATCTTAATTTAGACATTGTCTTAAAAACGTCACTGTAAATCTGCACCAGACACTTTTTTTCGGGGTTTGTTATTGACTATGATGATTGTGTACTAGACAATAACAATGACATGTGTTGAATCTTCGCTAAGCAAGTATCATGAAAGAGTAGGAGCAAAGACTGGTGGGATCGGTCTAATGATAATGGATACATGTCTACCGTATGTTGTACTCTCAGTGCGCTACCACTATGAACAACTTGCTTAACCTGTTGGGCAGGTACAAACCAGTTATCATCATCAAAAAGTTATTTTTTTCTCACCATGATATATATGAACCAAATGTTCCTAATGAATAAGTAGAAGACATCACTTTGAAGTCACGACATGGTTATCAACTACGGATTATCTGTGTCACATATGACCACTAATATGTTTCGTTTGTCGTGCAATACCATCACCATTTAAATTCGCGAAACTTTTGGCATTTTTAACACGATTGCTGCCACCACTGGAGCAGGAACAGCTTACCCTTACCGGTTGTTGACTGATTTTGTCCGTTTATTGATTTATGAGTTTTGAAATTCCCTTTGGAAGATTGCTCTGTTTTCGGTAATTTTGCTAATACCCTTATTTACCGACCACCTGCTTTTTGGGGGGATTCGTGTTTATTAATGTTCTGTATTCCGTGGATAATTATTTGCTTATTTGTATTATTATATTCTGCTCTGAAAGCAATAGTGAAAATTTGGTCTATAGACTGCAAAGTGTTCAAGAATTATGGATAGGTTAGCATTCTTGAATAAAATAAAAGAAATAATATTTACTACCTTTAAGTCTGCTTACTTCAGCCTCAATAAAGTCGCTCTCTCCCTGAGAATCTACTGTAACGAGTTCTGCTGAATGTGCTCTACATGAACCCTGTGAGTTAGAAAATACAAATGTACATTCTGTTCTTTTTGATGGGTAGCAACATAAAATACATTAAAAAAGTTTTGATTGGACAATATTTTAATCTAGAGAAAGCATACCACACCATCAAAATAGTTTCGACACCTGATCTCAATATCATATAAACAGAGGCTAAAATCGATACCCTTAACACCAATTATATGACTGCTCACTTTTATGGGTTGGTACAGACACTTCAATCAAATGTGGCGGGGTTAAACCAGCTACCTTTCATTTTATTTATGTCACTGATAGACTTTCTTAGACTTATACAAGGAGAAATAAATTATATAAGAATACAGTAAATTGTAAATTCGGATAATCCCTAAATCACTACTGTCAACAAGTGTGACGTTCAAGTATGTGTGCCTCATTACCATGCTCAATATATTAATATCGTGGTAAAAAAATAATTGCACAGACCAATTACTTTGTGCAGAATGCACACACTTATTTTATTTACATCACTGATTCTTGGTGAACCAACGAAGATGTTTAATAATTTAGTGCATTGTGTCCATTAAGAGATTGTTCCCAATCGCCGTCCTGTGTTACATACACTTGCATTGTTGTTAAAAGATTGTTTAAAGGTTGGGTTACACGAACCCCACTACCAGTGGAACAGGAACTGCTTACCCTTCCGGAGCACCTGAGTTCACCCCCGATTTTTAGTGGGGTTGGTATTACCCGACCTTTAGTTTTATGTGTATGTTGTGTATATCTTTGTGTGTCCTTTTGTCCTTTTTCTTATGGTGATTGTATTTTCTGTACTTCTTCGATTGATGGATTCTGATGACCCATTTGTTATCTTCAAACTCATCTTATAACATTGCTAGCTGGTAAAGTTGTCGTTGGTAAATGGAAATTGGATACCTGGTACCATTGATGTGGTTGTGACCTACCATTCTCGTTATATTCTCTGATATACGATGTGAAAAGAAAACAATGTGGAATGTTTTGTGCACTTTCGGTTCAGAACTCTAGTATTATGTATCAGTTGAAAGTTGTGTTCCTTGAATGTTTCTCAAACCTTTGCAATGATTATATATCTATAGTGTATATAAGATATATTCTAATATGCTAACGTTGTAATACGAGTGCATCAATTTCCTTTGATCTTTCTATGGTTTCTATAAGAGAATGTAAGCAACAGCTTAAAACTATGAAATAATACATGCAGATATTGCACACTTCAAATCTAGGCTGTAGTTGTATTACTCTCAGAGAGCCGTGAAATAATCACCGACCTAGATGTGATATTGCATGGCTTCATGGTACAGATCATTTATACCACGATTTTCCGAGATAAACGCTTAAACAATCTCACTTGGTACATGTTGTTATAAATATTACATAGCAATATTGTACTGCTCTACTTAAATCATCACAAACATTATTTATTGTAGTGTAAAGAATAAAGTAGTGGACAAGATAACGTTATCGTCTCTTTTTTAGTGACTTAAGGCATTGCTGCTGTGACATTTATCCACAGATAATGACCATCCTAAGTTTGAAATTAAGGAAAATGGTACACTCACCGCAGCAGATACCCAATCTCGGGAATCGTCACTGAAGTAGTAACAAGAAGTTCCATAATGCAGCCAACCGTATCTACATTCAGCAATCGCGTGATGAGAATGGAGTGCTATAGTAATACAATGTAAAATTAATACCTCCAGATTATACTTTCTTACATATAGATTCTATTCATTTACATGTGAATACGAGCATTCAAAGTCCACACCGTTGTAATGCCCATAGTTATGTTGTTAGTTTGAGTTGAAACAAATGTGTGCAGTCTTTTGTATTGCTTGTTTATTTGTTGGCTTCTAAAAATCTAGAAATTAATCTGTTTAAACCCACTACATTTTGTTTTTGATGGTCCTAAGACACACGATTTATATTCCATATTCCAATAGCAATTATTATTTCTGTGAATTAAGGTTTAAGATTCGTCAGCGATTCGTGTTTTTGTGGATGTTTGCTAAATTGTGGAGCAGTTCTACGTCATCTTCTATTGTCAAGGGTTATCGTGTTTAGCGCTGTATCAACAATGTTTCAGTTATATCGTGGTGGTAAAATACTATTTATTCTAACATGACGTCCTTCTTTCGCTTTATAGACAAACGAACGATTTATCAATGGCATAGTCTCATTCGCACATGCGCCGGTGAATGTGAATGATTTTTCCATTGGCAGCATACATTGTGTACGACATTTTCCGCAAACGTAAATATACATTACCGTCTTCCAATCAAAGTACACTACCGTATTTGTACTCTTAGACATATCAGAATCGAAATAAATCTTGGAAGCCAGAATGTGTTTTGAGTTTTAACATGGATTGGCGGATATTAGTAAATTGTATCCCTCGCCTCTGGCTCGCGATAAAATAATAATATCCGCCAATCCATGTTAAAACTCCCAACACATTCTGGCTTCCATGATTTATTTCTTAAATACATTTATATGACAGATAAATGCTTTTGAAACAGAAAACAACTATGATTTATCTTCGAGCATTACATGACGTCAAATATATAATTTACGATACAAAACAAATGAAATGTTTAAGAAATTAAAATAAGGCAACTGTATAAATTATCTCTTTTTTGCATGAAGAGAACGTCATGACAGATAAAGATATAGAAATTTGTCACTATGTTCCAGTGGTAGGAAGGTGTTTGAAAACTGTAAAGTAATTTTCTTCGCTCCTGTCCGATTCTCGGAGCCAACCCCGATATGTTAAAATGTTATTTTTAAATAAATGAAATAGCTATAATAATAAACATACCTATACAGGTAAGTATTAATCTTAAGAACAACATGGCTGTAATTTCCAAGATAACCGACTTCTACTGATAACCCAATGACGTGCATTATCTTTGTGTTTTAATGTTGACGAGACCTAAGTTGAGAATACTTCGATTTTCTCTTTTGTCTCTGAATTTTCCTTTGAAACATCTTGGTGATGCATGCCCATTACATAAATAGCGTGTTGGTATAAGACGTAATATTATATCAAACCTGTTGTGTGAACTAGAATCACTACGAGTCGCGAAAGCGACTAGTTGTGATACGGTTAGTTCCTGCAACAGACGAGACCTAATACACAGTCTTGTACCAACACGCTGTGTAGGTTATAGGTTTATCTAACAATACATTTTAAAGAAATAACAATGGTTGGTCTAAAATAAGCCTTTCATTTTACAATGCTTTGTGAGTGACTACATCTTGTGCATGGCGTCACATTATTTATTGCCGCTCATTCGTAATGACAAATTACAGATCAATTAATTTCATTGTCATTATATAATCATTTGACAGCCGCTTATTTTGGAGCAATGTGGAACATATGTTGATGTACTGATTGTCCAGTTGCCGGAAATATTGAACTGCCCTTGGAAATTACTGTGAATTTGTGATACATACATTCATGACAGAATGAACATTGAACAGTCGCTTTGCTTATGTTACTTACACTGATATGTCTTTTCAAGCATTTCAATAGTATAGAAACCGCTGAATCCGAATCTTGAACTTTGTACGTAATCCAATAATTCTATTTTACGCAGAAATTGTCATATGCATAATTTTAGGTCTATAAAGAGATCCGATGGTCTCAAATAAAGGGGAATGTGTATCGATCAACCAATTTAGCCCAAATGGACAATTACTGTGCTTTGTTGCATATAACAAGCAATATATCAATTTGTAATTATGTTAACATCCGTTTACATTAAATATAAATATAAATGTTTATGTTTTTTTGTTTGTTTGTTTGTTTGTTTGATGGTATTTAACGCCACTTTCAATAATATTTCAGTTATATCGTGGCAGTCAGTTTCATTGGTGGATGAAACTGGAGTACCAGGAGAAAACCACCGACCTGTCGCAAGTCATCAAACTTTATCACCTAATGTTGTACACCCCGCCGTGAACGAGAATCGAACTCACAACATCAGTGGTGATAGGCACTGATTGCACAGGTAGTTGTAAATCCAACTATCATACGATCACGCCCACGACGGCCCCCATATATGTTTATATTAAGTACAAAAGTAAAAATGACAATTTTAGTACATTTCGTTTTCTTGGTCTCTAGATAACTCTTTTAAATTATTTGGGTTTGCAACTTTTCGACCTTGGGCGTACCTGATGGTTATTACAGAAACGTGTCGTGCACACTAAATAAGATGTATGTCTAAATTTTCATTACATCACCTCTATCAGTAAATACACAGCACACTGAAGATGTCGAATAAATAGTGGTTAAAGACAATTTTAAAATTCTAACATGACGTCCTCTTTTCGCAAACAGACGAGCGATCAAAATGGCAAAATCTCATTAGCACATGCGCGGTACACATTTAAGTCAGGTGATCAAAACACAAAAAAAATTATTTACACGGTTGTTAACGTGTTAAACATCTATATTCACTGAAAATAATCCACATATCCAAAATTCATAATATGCGACGTGCAATGAAAACATGCAAACACAATATTATTGTTACGAATGCTCCATCAATAAGACTGACTTTCCCGTCGTAAATGTATATGTGACTGACTTTCCCATCGTAAAAGTACATGTTGATGAATTATCCTCTGCTCAAATTGTGTGCAACATTGTTCGCAAGCGTAAATATAAATTACCATCTTCCTTATTTGTACTGTTAGACATATCAGAATAGAAATAATTCATGGAAGCCAGAATGTGCTTTGAGTTTTAACATGGGTTGGCGGATATTAGTAAATTTTATCGGCCAATCTATGTTAAAATTCAAAACACATTCTGGCTTCCATGATTTATTTCTTAAACAATTTCTCTTCCAAAAGATCGAATTATAAATTACATTACAGTGAAATTGATCTCATCTGAAATGGGATCAATTTATGTTAAAGAAATAAAACGTTTAAGAAAACTGAAGAGACAATCAAGAATACGCAACATTGGACACAAAACTCAGAACAAAGACAAACAAATCAAGAAACACAACACAGAAAGAAAATATATAAAAGATGTGTGACATGAAGCCATGCAATATCACACCTAGGTAGTTGATTATTACACATCGCTCTGAGAGTAATAAATCTACAGCACATATTTAAAGTGTGAAAAATCTGCGTTTATTATTTCATAGTTCTTAGCCGTTGCTTATATTCTGGTATAAAAGCCATAAAAAGATCAAAAGAAAATAACGTTTTTACGTTCATCAACAGTTTATTTGATGGCAGTATTTTCTATAATATGGACATCTGTCATGTTATAGCACTATTTATCATCCAACAACAACGTCTTCTAATCTGAAATATAAAATAAATTCCTAGTAAACTGTTTTAGTGCTTTTGAATATGTTTAATTCTAAATAAAATGGAAATTTGTCTCAAATTTATCTTCTGTGTATCTAAAATAAAATACATACATTTTGTAATACAGTATTATACGATAAATACAACTATTTGTTCATAAAATTAAATAATATCAAAATACGGTTAAATAAAAAAAACAATTCATCTAAGCCATTATTTTCATTACAGTTTTATTCTCAGGCGAGCCACGGATAGAATAATGTTATAATCAATGAATAAGTACATCCTAAAGTGGAATGCAGTATGAGAAATGCATCTCGTAGCAAAGTCCGCTAACATTCATCCATGTCTGCAGTCGTATTTATATTTTGACAAATACCCAAAGTTGTAATTACATTACTGACATTTTTCAAATTTCAATTAGATTTTTTCAACTTCAACGAAAAGATGCTAAAAATTTTAAAATAAATCAGTAACTAGCATGCATCATTGTCATCATCCTTCTGTGGAACCAGCATCACCGGAAGTTGACAATTTACAAAGACAAAAGATAGGCTAGCTTACAACACAAACAGGTGCACCATGGTCCATAATAAATATATGACATCACACAAGAATAATATCCATAATTTGTCCGATAATACGCATGTGTAATGTAAAATATACTGTGAATTTATTACGGCATTTTGTATGTAGTCAATGAAGGACATCATATTAGAATGTCTCTTTAACCCAAATAAAACCTTCGAATTATTTGAAATAAAAAAAACATTCGTGTTACATATTAAACCCTTATTAAATAATAAATGCGAAAAACAACATATATATGCTATCAGATGTTTATATTCAAAATCAAACATACTTGCGCTCGCAGATAAATCTAATCCTATCTGTGCATCGTAGATCATTCCATGTACCATTTCTGGAATCATCTGCCATTAGACAATCTTCTCTTGTACCTCCATTTGGTTCATTTGGAGCCCAGTTGGTATAATCAAAGGGTTCAGCAGTAGACGCCCATTCCCACTTGCCATCTGTAAATTCGTCCGTTCCGTCAAACCAGAAGCTACCTACAAGGTTTTAATATTAAATATTTCACGTCTATAACATAGTGAAGTTTAGTCATGATGGTTCACAAATGTAGATACTACCCTCTTCCCTTGATATGGTGTCCATACGGTCAGTACTACTCATGTGTGAATTGTGGAACAGCTATTTACAATTTAGACAAAATAATGCTTTACGTACCTATGATTTATCTGACGGCTACTTGTGGACCTTTCGGACCAAAAATCAACATCACTGTAATGAAAATATTTATCGCTTTGTTGAAATTATAAACATGCTATTCCATTATTTGATCTGAGTATTAAATATAATTTAACATGTCAGATATGAGATTCCAACTAGTACATGCCGTATCGATATTGTCATGTTCTAATAAAGAAAAACAGCTTGAGATCCAATTATCGTGAGGGGAGGATTGGGATCCAATTAACTGGTTTAATCCTGCCATCATTTTGTGCCTGTCAGGGCGGATTTCCAACGTCATATGTGTGGTCTTATATTTTTATTTATTAATGTACCTGTACCGAGCTAGGAAAGTGAATGGCCATGTATATGTATGCTAGGAATATCTATTTTGCCTTTTGCTACGATTTTCCTATTAGATTTTGGAAGTTCCAACAGTGTGGTATTTTTTGTTTTTCATTTTATGTTCTTACCTTTTGATTTGATTATTTCCAATCTAATAAACTCATTCTCTTCTGGTGTATCTATAATAACAAGTTCTGCAGAATGTGCCCGACAGGTGGCCTAGCAAGATATAAACTTATAATCATTTGATTTGTTTAGCAATCAAAATATGCTTCCACTATGCAAGAAAAAAAACCCACACACACACAATCGCCAGCCCACCCGCCCTCCCGCCCGCGTGCGCGCGCGCACGCACGCA
>MJUT01057813.1:48849-61956 GCA_002080005.1 Gigantidas platifrons
CCCTTCCGGAGCACCTGAGTTCACCCCCGGTTTTTAGTGGGGTTCGTGTTATTCGATCTTTAGTTTTATGTGCATGCTTTGTAGATCGTTGCTTGACCTTTTGTTTTTCTTTTCTTTTGGCCATTGTGTTGTCTGTCCTTCTTTCATTTATATTTTGTACGTATTCTGAGTATCCCTTTGGTATCTTCAAACTCTTCTTAATGAATTTAGAATAATGTCAGCTATGAAAGTCTATAAAGACATTAACTCCAGTACCAAAGGCAATCCTATTGGACGAGCAGCTGTGATACTGGTGATAATATATTTCGAGACGTTTAAAGCTGACGTTATTGTTTTTGTTGGTAACCTCATACAGTGTTGGACATGGCAATGACCTACTATTGTCAGCATCATGTCCTGTCCGTTGATAATGAAAAATACCCATTGGTGAGATCAAAGGAAAACTGTATATATTACCAATAAATGACAATAATAGAAGTTTCTCAGAGATAATCATGAATTTACATTTTTTTTTAAACCGTAGATATCTCATTTCGTGTACATAACGCATTTCTGGAATAACCTCTATTAGGTACACTCGTTATCAGAAGATTTGAACACCAAATAATTTAAAGTATTTTGGAGAAAGAAGACCAAATAGCATAAACAGAATAGCCCAAAATAGATTACAGAAGTGCTAAAACAGAGGGTAATGGCTTTGACCAGGTTAAATATTTATGCTTTAGTACATACCATCATTTGTGAACTCTGGCAACTCATGCCCAATTTCCTCCTTGGTGTTGTTTCCATTTGTTACTATTTCAGCTGTTGCACCTGCTATAGAATTGTCATCGTGGGTATTTCTTGTTTGTTCCTCACCACGACTGGTTCCCTGTGTTGCTACTGCAACTGTTGCTGTTTGTGATGGGTTGTCATCGTCATCTTTCAAGAACACGTGCATGATATCTACTGCTGATATAGTATTTCCGCCTAAAATGAAAAGAAAATACAATTGCTGTACAAAGAATATAAAAATGAAATGATGCTTAGTATTATTATGGGGCTCTTACAATCTGATTAAGAAAAAATGAATAGATACTCAGAAGCCTAAAATCAAAAGAAAAAAAAACTGCTATAATAATAGTATTACGGGATAATCTGATTCAGAGTTTTTGTCATATAACCTAATGTGAAATTCTGGAAAAAATTTCGCGCTTCGTGCGACAAAAAAAAATATTCTAACTCTCGTGTTGTCCGAAAAACAATTTCTGAACGAAACAAAGACCATAACCCCACCCCTGCAAGTTAAATGGTCGGTCCCTTACAATCTGATTTAGAAAAAATGAAGATACCAAAGGGGTAATCAGAAGCCGTAAATCGTTGAAGGAGAGCAATACAATGTTCAAAAGAAAAAGGAAAATAAAGCAAACAATCATCGAAAAAGCACAACATAGGTAACTAAAGATTTGTATAACACGAACACCGGAAGATTAATACATTGTTTGTTTTGTTAACAACAGCAGATCAAAATGATGTGAAGATTACAATTCTCTTTTTGCAGAGAAACATCCAATAAATGATTTTTTTTTTTTTACATATCCTAAATATTTCTGCTTGAAATTGAAATTGATATATAATGAATAAACGTTAGAGAAAACGAAAGGGCAATACGAATTGACAATCCAGAGAAACTGAAAATATTGGGTACACAGGACACAGGAGGAGACAAACAAAACAAAAGATACAACACAAAAAACATGAAAATATACATACCTGGCCTTAATTCATTAATTTTTCTCAAGGCATCAAGTACTTGTTCCTTAGTGTAACCCATCTCTAAAACACTTCTAGCCGCCACACTTTGTAGCTGGTCCTGTGTAGTAGTATGGCTACTTCTTGTCGCGGTAGAATTGGTCGCAGCTGCATTAGTTGAATTTGCCTGCTGTGAATTTTCTCCATTATTTCCCGAATTCTCTCTTTCCTTAAATCACAAAATAAAAACAAGTTTAACCAATTAAATTAAGACTCTAAAGAACAAAAAAATAAAATATTGAAATCTTCAATTATTTCAAATCTATGAATAAACATATCATTTATGTTGAAGCAAATTTATGACGCCATCTAAGGCTATATAAACATATTCATGTTCTCCAATGTTATTGGGGCCGTCGTAATCTTGGCCGTTTGATTAAAAACTATCTATATATATATATACCTCGCCATGAGTGGGATTCAAACTCACAACTTTCGTGGGGATAGACACTGATTGCATATATATGCAATCAGTGTCTATTTCCACGAAAGTTGTGAGTTCGAATCCCACTCATGGCGAGGTATACTCGGTACAACATTATGTGATAACGGTTGTCAGGTACCCTCATAATCAATAGACTGGAAGGCCAAATGTTTTAACAATCTTTGAAATCAAGTAAACAAAGGGACCTTACCATGATAGCCAAAATCGGCTACGGTCAGCTATACATGAGGGAGCGGAATCTTAGTGAGCTATTACTAATGAAAGAAAAACCAATCGAACCATAACAACTTACCCTTTCCTTTTGTTTTTTCAAAACTGTTTGAATAAATTTCTCTCCTTTGTTCTGCTTTACAAACGCACATTGTGGAAACCATCTGGCGTGTTCTACCCATGGATCATCTCCTGCCTCCCAGTTCCGCAGCCCTCCACCACAAAAGAAACATCTGGTATAATCCTGGTAACCAGCAAACAAGAACCCAGCCACGGCCATGTCACGTGGTGTTTGGTCTAAATAAGATGGCCATCCTTGATATGAACTGATTCGCACTTGCAGCTGAGCATAAGTAGGGTATCTTGGTTTCTCAACGTTTATTCCAAGTGCTGAATAACCATTGTTGTGTTGGTACTGATTAGAGGTTTCTTCGTCTACCGTCCGTTCATTGTTGGGTGATATTACATTGCTCCTTTCTGTTGATAACTGTTGAGTTGTCGGTGTATTGGTTGACACATCAGAAGCATTGACTGTTTGGTCATTACTTAGACCGGTGTTTGGTGAACTAATCATTGTAGAATTATGACTTGATCGGTTTTGAGAATTTCCTGTATTGTTTGTTATGATCGGTTGCCTAGAAACATTGTTGTTTGAAATTGGGACAGTTTCTGTTGGGGTTCTTTCCATTTCCCCGTTGACTATGGTTGATGAAATGGTTTGCCCATTATGTCTCACAATATCGCAAGATGGTGATAGCCGTCTATGGACGGCCATTGGGTCATCACCGGAAGTCCAGTCTTTATATGTAATTCCACATGAAAAACACTTTGTCTCACTTGATTGTCCGGTATAGTAAAAGCCGGCACGTGCTAGACGTATCATACTGATATCTATGGTACGTGGAAATGTGCTCAAAGATGATAATCGCAAGAGTTCGTGTGACATTGTGTGTGTGGTAGATTGATTTTGGACAGTTGAAACATCTTTGAAGTAGTTTTCTAGACTAAATGGTAAAAACTGCCATGTGCCTTGCGGAAAGACGCGTAATCTTAACAAATCTCCCAAAGTTTCAATTGGTTCCTTTGCATAATGTCTGTCCTTTTTAGTTCGAATTCCTTGTTTGTAATTGCAACCGTACAGATCACCGTGTACTGAAGTGAAATTGTCATCCTTTAATAAAAGTGCAGAATCTAATCTGATTCCTCTTTCAATGTCATTTTCTAAATCATTAATTACACTATGTATGCATCTGATGCATTCTTTGACTTTCAATAACCCGTTCAATCTATTTATAGATTCTTTCACATTGTTTGGATTGGCCAATCCTAATCGAGATTTCACTTGTGCGATATCGTCTCTAAGATTATTCATATCGTCACATAAGTGCGAATAAGATTCATCTACAGTTGAATTTGAGTCCATTGTTACTTCTTTGGGCAACCTGATAGGCTTGGGACTCGCAACATGTACTTGAGTACCCTGGGACCTCATCAGACGTCCATTTCCACTGTCGCTAAACGATCTTTGTACGAGTAAGTTCTTTGTCGGTTTAATTTTAGATATATCACTCACACCACTTCCAATCTCACTCAGCTGTTTTTGCTCAAGTGGAGCTCCCATTGTCGCTATAGTATATTCTGAAAAAATAAAGCACAAAACCAGTTAAACAGTTGATTGTTTATAAAGATACTACACTGATTTACTCTGCATTGGTCGTCAACTATTCGACATTCTTTACAATGAAAGGCCGAAATAATTCGAGTTTCATGTTACATAAAATCAATTCTGTTTGGGTTATGGTTTATGGTGTTTAACGCCACTTTCAATGATATTTTAGTTATATCATGGCTGTCAGCCTTATTGATGGAGGAGACCAGACTATCCGGAGAAAAGCACAGACCTGTCGCAAGTCACTGACAAACTTTATCACTTCATGTTGCATCGAGTACACCTGGCCATGACGGGATTTGAACTCACAACCTCAGTGGTGGTAGACACTAATCTTGTATAAAAATATAATGTGCTGTGAATATATTCACTTATGTAAAGCCAATACCTTATCATATAAAAGGGATATTTTCAGGTTTTATTGAGATTCCTTTATATATAGGTTTGACTGCACTTTTAAGATGAACAATGTTATATTTTTTTTTAATTGGATAAGGGCATATACCCTTCTACTGTAAGAGCAGCATAGTGGTGGAAATAACAGGGGTGGTGCTGTGCCGTACCTAAAATGACTAAGGCAAAGGCTATTATCTCGAATTTGGAAAAGAGAAGTTAGTAGACAACCGAAGGATACTCAGAAGTCGTAAATCGTAGGGCAGTCCCCATAATTACGTAAGAAGAAGAAGAAGAAGAAAGGGTGGAAGAACAAACGATGATCTACAAACCCTTCACATAAAAACTAAAGATTGAGCAACAGTACAAACTTGTTGTAAATAGTTGAATCTTGTAAACAATCAAAATTTGTTGTAAACATTTGTAACTTGTAAACAATCAAAACTTGTTGTTAACAGTTCAAACTTGTTGTAAATAGTTGAATCTTGTAAACAATCAAAACTTGCTGTTAACAGTTCAAACTTGTTGTAAATAGTTGAATCTTGTAAACAATCAAAACCTGTTGTAAACATTTGTAACTTGTAAACAATCAAAATGTGTTGTTAACAGTTCAAACTTGTAAACAATCAACACTTGTTGTAAACATTTCAAACTTGTAAACAATCAACACACTTGTTGTTAACAATTGAAACTTGTAAACAATCAACACTTGTTGTAAACATTTGTAACTTGTAAACAATCAACACTTGTTGTAAACATTTGAAACTTGTAAACAATCAACACTTGTTGTAAACATTTCAAACTTGTAAACAATCAACATTTGTTGTTAACAATTGAAACTTGTAAACAATCAACACTTGTTGTAAACAGTTGAAACGGTAAAAAATCTAAATTTATTTTGAACAGTCCAAAGTTGTTATAAGCAGTTGAAACCTGTTGTAACCAGTCAAAATTTATCTTGTTGTAAACAGTCCAAACTAGTTGTAAGCAGTTGAAACTAGTTGTAACCAGTCGAAACTTGTTGTATACAGTCGAATTGTGTTGTAAGTAGTTGAAACTTGTCGCAACCAGCCGAAACTTGTTGTTAGCAGTGAAAGCTTGTTACACACAATCGAGACTTCGAAAAATCAATTGCTTTTATTTGAAAATCATTTGAATCACGTAAATAATTCACATTAACGATGCGATATAATATTCTTATATTGCCCATAAGACTATCTTAAACCCGCCACATTTTATTGAAATGCCTGTACCAAGCCATGAAAGTGACCGGTCATGTATATGTTGGTATTAGCTTTGTCTCTGTTCCGACATTTTTTAATTAGATTTTGGTTCTGTTCCGACAATGTGCGAATTTGTTTATTTTGTTTTAATTCTCAATAATATCATTCTGGTTTATGCTATTAGTATTAAAAAGAATAATATATAAAAAAAAATAATCAAGGAGACTTAATTCATGTTCTTGTATTACATTTATGATTTAAAAAATAATTTGAAAATCGTTTCAAGTACGTACACTTTTCACAGGCAGGCAATGATTCATAGGGGCGGTTCCCCTCCCTCCCTCTTCCTAAAATATTCTTTTTAAATAAACAAAATAAAACAAAAGCTAGATCCGTCGCCTTGTACACATAAGAATGAAAATATTCTACACAAAATAGCAAATGTTTGGTGAGGTTTTCATCTTTTTTTTTTTTTTTACTTTTAATTACTTATTTACGCCCCCTTTTTTCCTCGCTCAAAAACCTGTATCAGCCTCCCGTTTCATAATATGATTTTAGCTTAAATTTAATTTAAACATATTTTATTGTCTAGTTATAACATAAATTATGATATATTTTACCTGGGACTATTATACTGACAGTATAATAGTCCCAGATTTTACCATTCTATAAATATACACATGTATATTTTCTATATATTTATCCTCCTAGTATATGTGTACTATATATCTTACCTGTTTTGTAAACGTAGGGTTTCTGTGTTTATTATATCAATGACGTTTAATGTGTGTGTTTCCAATAATATAGTATACTATGATGCATAATCACATGATCTAGTGTAAACGTAGGGTTTCTGTATTTATTATATCAATGACGTTTAATGTGTATGTTTCCAATAATATATTATACTATGACGCATAATCACATGATCTAGTTAAAAATAGATAGATAATACGAGTAAACACGGGTCTTAACAGTGGCGAAGTATTAATCAATCTAATTAAAATTCGATCTTTTATTGCTCCCGGTTGTGCGACAATCGGGAGCAAATAAAGAAGATCGAATTTTAATTAGATTGAGTATTAATATGATGCTAACGAGAGAGGATCAGAGAGAGAAACTGGTAAGTTCCTGAAAAAATAATTGTTTTACGACGAAATATATTTTATGCGAATTCTTTAAACCAGTTTATGTTTTTGCAGCATTTTAACTCATAGCGAGATTAATTTTAGTCCTTGCATTTATTTAGTACATTAGAGTATTGTTTTTGCCCCTATTAAAACAACTCTCATATTCACATTGTCAATTTAAAACAAAACTCTCATATTCACTTCGTCAATTTAAAACAAAAAGAATAATAATGAAATATAAAGCACGAGCATTTGTAATTTGTAATTTGTAATTCTACATTCATTCACTGGCGTATGCTTGTGTTTCATCAATTCGTCATACTAGTAGGGGTATTCCCTAGTATGCGTATGAATGGTTATTTATAGCAAGGCATTTTAAAATGTGAATGGCTATTTATAGCCAGATATTTATACGTATCTAGAACATACTTTAGCAATATTTACGCGCAGAAAGAAAGCATCAAAACAGTCAACAAATTCTTAATATAAACAATAATTTTAACAAATAATTTATACATCACAGTTAAAATATACTACATTTGTTTAGATATCTACACATTGAAATTACATATCTGTTCTAGATCTAATACTTAGTACGGTAAGGGGAAGTAACCGTTCACTTAACTCACTCGTCAGCATTTTTCCTAAAACTCAATAAAATAGTGTTTTTCAAAGAAATAATAAGTCACGTTGCTATGCATACAAGTAGATATATTCTAAACGAATATTTGTGACGGCTTTCTTTGATTATATTATATTTTGAAATATGATTTCTGTGAAAATGATAGAAACGTACCATATCATATGTAAATGTGCAACACTTGAACAGCCATCGACATTTTGATGAATATATAAAAAAAAAATTTACGAAACAACTAAATATACATCTCATCTTGAAAATGTTCAATAACATGATTTAAATAAATCTTAGAAAATACATTGTAAGATTAAAATAGGATTATTACACAAGATGGTGTAATACAAACGGGCATTGCATGTCCTTTTTCTGCAGCTGACGTAAGCACTTCCAGTCTTTTCGTCCTCCATGACTTATAAGAATGAGTGTACTCTAGTGGAGCAGGAACTGCTTAGCCTTCCGGAGAACCTGAGTTCACCTCCCGGGGGAGTTTTTTGTGGGGTTCGCCGTTAGCAGTCTCTAGTTTCCTGCGTAGTGTCTGTCCTTCGATTTACGGATTCTGATGACCCATTTGGTACATTTAAACTCTTGTTACTCAAGCAAAGCTATGTTGCTCCTTGGTTGAAGTCATCGCTACAAAAATCCTACAGTCGTCATTACGATCTGGTTGACTAAAACGAAATATCCATATCTCAAATGACAATGAATATTTTCCTTTTTATGTAGATTATACCTTTCAGTAGTCATCACTATGAGACTATGGAAAATTTTGAGTAAAAATTGAATGATGACATCATCAGTAATTGAACTAATTGATCTGTTTAATCATCTTAATTATTATTAATTATTGATAATTATGATATTTAAAATTGATCCTGTATATTGCAATTAATAATAATACACAAATTTGCTTTCAATGTTTACAACTTACTTATTGATTAATAGCGTTTGAATACAACATGTACATACTCTTTTTCTAATTATTCATGCCATTCAGTCAGTATGATTAATATTGGTAAATATTATTTGTTTATTTTGCGCGAAAAGTAAACAAACCCAAATATAAAGTAATGTTTGCCGTGTAGTGTATGTACTACACAACGTAATATAGAGTTGATTACACAAACATACCTTCGTATTATTATTTATTTTAGTTCGGTATCCTGCTGAATGTATTTTATTATGTCCCTTAATGTGTCATAAAAGACCTAAAGCACATTATTTTTTTACTGGTCGAAACAAATATTAGAAAGACGGGTTATTACACAACCAAATGTAATACACATCGACATATTGAATTTCTCCAACCAGAGACAATAGGAATCATTCCGGCACATGGTTATCGACCGGAGGAAACACATTCCATTAAAGCGCTAAAATGTATTAGATATTTGGCATACACTAAAAGTATTCACATTCAGCATGCCCGTAATGGGGAAGAAAAGGCAATCGGACAATACCGAGTAGGCGGGTATCACGAGAATGGAAATGGAAATAAGATCGTTTTCGAATACCACGGTTGTTTTTGGCATGGTTGCATCAAATGTTTCTCTCGACACAGTCAATCCAGTAAACCAAATGATGATGGCAGACATTTATCAACGGACTCTAGAAAAGAAGCATTACCTCGAAAGTCTAGGCTTTTCTTACATATCGACATGGGAATGGGAATGGGAATTTGACCGCGAAATATTGGACAATCTTTATATTAAAAGTTTTGTTAGCAATGTCAGTTATGTCACTCCATTAGAAACCCGTGACGCTTTTGCAGGGGGAAGAACAGAAGCGTTCAAACTCTATCATGAGGTCAAAATAGGCGAGTCCATCAATTATTACGATGTAACTTCCCTCTACCATTATATCAATAAAGCTGGTAAAGCCGTATTGGGACACCCCCACGGTGATAACAGAGAACTTTCGAGATATTTCCGCATATGAAGGTCTTATCAAATGCAAAGTGTATCCTCCGCGAAACCTCCATATTCCTGTTTTACCAGCAAAAATAAAAAGTAAACTATTATTTGCGTTATGCAAGACGTGTGCCGAATTTCAGCAACAGACCACATGCCTTCATTCAGACAACGAAAGAGCAATAACGGGTACATGGGTCACAGATGAGTTAAAGATGGCAAACATGAAAGGATATAAAATAGATAGGATCTACAAAGTATGGCACTTTGACAATGTCGAGCAATACGACCCTAATTCAAAAACGGGAGGTGTTTTCACAGAATACATCAATACGTTTTTAAAAATGAAGCAAGAAGCAAGTGGATGTCCTTCTTGGTGTATAGCCGAGATCGATAAACAAAAATACATCGACGACTATTTCGAGAAGGAAGGTATCAAATTAGATTACGAGAAAATTGTGAAAAATCCTGGTCTGCGAGCATTAGCAAAGCTAATGTTAAATAGCTTCTGGGGTAAAGATCTAATCTACCTCAAATAGAATACGTACCCGATCTCACCTTCTATTTTGACCTGTTGACGAGTGATCAACAAGAGGTGGAAGAACAAAAATGAATTTGTTGAAGCTTCAGGAGGAACCAATGTGGTACTGGCTGTCTACACTACTGCACAAGCAAGATTGAAGCTGTATAATTATCTGCAAAAATTAAAACACCGGGTCTTATATGCAAATACCGATTCTAAAATTTTTGTAACAGACGAAGACGAATGGAAACCTTCTTTATGGGACTACTTAGGTGATCTGAGCGAATAAAATAACACATTTTGTGACTGGTGGTCCGAAGAACTATGGCTATAAACTTGATAAACCGGACAGCAATGGAATTCAAACCGTTTGCAAAGTTCGCGTGATCACACTGAATTATAAAAATGCACTTGACATTAACTTTGATACTGTTCTCGACTTAGTAACTACTGGTGGCGAAAAGAAAGTTACTGTAACTGATGAGCATAACATATCAAGAGATCAACAGCATAGTAGAGTAGTAACAAAAACTGAAAATAAGGACTACAATATTGTGTTTGACAAGAGAATTATCACTGCGCACTTTAATACCATTCCATATGGATATTGATTTCATTGCACAATAAAATATTTGTAAATATTGTTTCTTTTTGTGTTTGAACTACATATCTATATATCCATATATATGAGGAGTAAATACTCACAGAAAATATATTACCCCACAATGTAGTACCTTTACTACTTATCTATAGCTATATACGTATCAACGAACACACCTAAAACACAATTTCCCTGACAAGAGCAACTGCATATTAGTTGTAGTAGTAGATTAATTTGAGTGGTGACCCGGACCAGTATGGTCTATTCGCGCCAATGTTTCTTTTTGTAAACGTATATTCTCCATATAGACTTTAGTTCTGGTATGAATATTCTTTTATTGAAATATATTTTTTGATGTGGTGTTGAGTGGTCATTTTTGCATTAAAACTTACTAACTGTTGAATTCTTTAAGTATGTTGACAGATTTAAAACAGGTATATTGATTTTTGTATTTGTTTTAAGATAGTTTAGTAAGGCATGTGCCCAGACCTATGAGGATATTACTTGTTGCAACTACGTATTACACACACACACACACACACACACACACGCACACACGCGTATATATTAATATTCATTAAGAGGATTAAACAAATTAATTAGATCATTTATTTCTGACGTCATCGTTTAATTTTTACTCGAAAATTTCCCTACAATTACAGGTTTAAACTTAAATATTATAATTATCCTTAATTAACAATTAATTACTATGATGAAACTGACTAATTAGATCATTTACTGATGATGTCATCATTCAATTTTTACTCAAAAATGTCCCTAGTCTCACAGCGATAACTACTCCTTTCCTCTATCATGGACAAAACTGTTAACGGACTTGACGATATATGTATGTACCACGGCGGGTGTCAAATAAGAAGCAGGAACTGCTAACACTTCACGAGCACTTGATTTCACACCCGATTTTTTGGTGTGGTCCGTGTTGCTCATCTTTTTAGTTTTCTGTATTGTATTCTGCTTCGTTTATGGGTTGTCCATTCTTGATTGCCCCTTCAGTTTTCTTTAACGTTTAATCATATTGGCCCGTTTATGATCCCCCATATACGCTTTTTGGCTCATATGGGTCGATGGATTAAATTTGATCGATGAGGAAAAGGACATTATTAATTTATTGATCATATACTTCCGTAAGACTGAGATATTTATAAATGACAGAATATTAAAAAAGTTTAACCAGTTATACAGCCATAAACACTTATCGGAACAACATCTGAACATTTCTTTGTGATTCAGTTTTCTGCATTTTATCCGGATACTTTCTTGCTATATGTATTAATAGTAATATTGGAAATGTTCGCATTTGCGACATGGAAGTCTTTGTCCCAGAATGGTGAAATTGACAGTCATATATAATGTAAGCATAATCTTCAACTTGCTCATAATTTTCAACTTGTTCATAATCTTGCTCTTTCCTCAAAATCTTGAATGTGCTTTAGGGGGTCCATATTTTGTAGAAGTAGAAGTTATTTGCTAGTTTATATCATATTCTAGTATATGCCAACAGATGACTGCCCCTAAAATATTTGATTGTGTCTTATTTGTTTTCTTCCCCTTTCTTGTGTTTCTGACAAGCAAGACAATTACTGTTCAAGTCTATATTTCTAAATATTCTTCATGCAACATTGATGATAGCAAAGTGATAATTAAAAGCCGCAAGCATAAGAAGGACAGACAACGCACTGGCCAAAAGAAAAGGAGACAAAAGGACAAACAACGATCTTCAAACCACTGCACAGAAAAATAAAGATCGAGCAACACGAACCTCACTAAAAACCGGGAGTGGATTCAGATATCCAGGGAGGGTTTGTAGTTTCTGCTCCACTATGACACCCGTCATGCTGTGTTATTACTTGTCATAATATTGATATAATCGCATTGGAGTGTATGGTAGTTGGAGTTAGAACTACCACTAACTATGCAATCAGTATCTATCACCACTAAAGTTGTGAGTTCAGATCACGTTCATAGCTAGGTCTACTCGATACAACATTATGTGATAACGTTTGTCAGTGATTTGATGCAGTTCTGTTGTTGTTTCCTGTTTACTCTGGTTTCTTCCACCAATAAAACTGAGCGCCACGATATAACTGAAATATTGTTGATAGAGGTGTTAAACACCATAGCCATAGCCATAGCCATAACCCAATAATATACATTTTTTTAGAACTTTCATGTATGAAAATAACAATGGAATCATACGTAACCATATAAATGGATTTGGATGCAAACACAAGGTACAACAAAAGAACAAAACGTCACCACAACATTTATGTATGATATATTACACTATTATATGTAGTCTCGTTCTAAATCCAGCTACTAAAAGTTCTAAATCTGGCTACTAAAAGTTCTAAATCCAGCTACTAAAAGTTTTAAATCCGGCTACTAAAAGTTCTAAATCCAGCTACTAAAAGTTCTAAATCCGGCTACTACAAATTCTAAATCCAGCTACTAAAAGTTCTAAATCAGGCTACTAAAAATTATAAATCCAGCTACTAAAAGTTCTAAATCCAGCTACTAAAAGTTTTAAATCCAGCTACTAAAAGTTCTAAATCCG
>MJUT01057822.1:0-20841 GCA_002080005.1 Gigantidas platifrons
GTCATTTCATGTTGTATATTGGAACCACAGGTGATACTGGTGAGATGGTTACTGCTTATAAATTTGTCATTTTCTTCATTTAAATTTTTCTTCATTTATACATGCGGTGCGTCTAGACACCGCTAAGACCGTCTTAGTGCACTAAGACTCTACATACTGCCACTTAGGACATGAAGGAGATGTTTTACTAACATAAAGTACACTGCAATGAATATAAATGTAGAAAATAAACCTAATTTTAAATTTTCATAGTAATACTGTGAACAGTTTTTGATTACATAATGATTTGTCTGTTATCCTTGGCACGTGTCGTTAATCCAGACGCACTCATGCGTGACACCTGAATATACATTAAATATACTGTGTATTTGAAAATCCATAAGTATATCTGTCTTTTGTATTTCATGTATTTATTTGCCTTTTATAATTAAATGTGTAGATAAGAAAATTTTATGTTTTGTGAATCCTTGCTCTTTTGTTTTGTTTTCCGCTCTTCTTCAAATAATCCAGGTATTATAATAAATTAATATTGCATGCTTTTGTTCACGTTTTTTTTATCTCTGTTCTTTGTTACAAGTTATATTTTTTTAATTTGTTTTCCCCTCCCTTGTTTCGAGTCCCGTGGTGTTTAATTTTTTTGCCCATTGGCCTATCCGTTCCCCGTTTTTAACCTACATATTGATTTATTGTAAACGTGTCTTGAATATAGCTGAAAAATTGCTCGCTTGACGTTAAACATCAATCAATAAATAAATCATATATAACTGTAGAGGTAATCTGATAATTGTTTTGTTTGTTTTATATAGTACGTTGTGCATTATAAATGAAAGTTGTTTTTTTTTGGGTTCAAATCAAGAATTTCCTTCCTTGTCCTTATCGAGTTGGACACATTGGCGTCATAAATAAAATTCTGATTAAAATATGACTAATTATACATTTATTCAAATAAGGATTATTTTTATTACAAATAACTACATATATTAATGATAAATATATTTAATTTGTAAATATAAAATATAAGACAAAAACGTGAATAATGAACAATATAAAAAGTGTCAATATATTGGCTGTATTCTGTTTGTGCGTGGTCTCTTTCTCTGGTGTGGTTTACGCGCAAGTTGCTTGTGGTAGCGGTATCTGTTGAGTGCACAACTGCGTTGTCACTACTATTAAATGTCTTATAACTCCCTTATAACATAACATTTTTCAATCAAAATTAATAATTACGTTTTTAATAATATATTTTTCGTCTAAAGCAATCAGTATGCACAACAAAACATCCCTTCGTGTACTTAGTGACAGTTTTTAAGAGTCTTAGTGCAAGATAAATAATAAAAAAAATAAAAGTAGCCTATTATCTTATATGGACGAAGATCGAAAAAACAAAACAAAAACACGAAGATTTCACAAAACATAGAATAGTTTTATTTACACATTTAATTATAACAGGCATATACACTGTCGTCAAAGAGCTCCGACCGAAAATGCATGGTCAACATCCGGGATATTTTAAAGCGGTATTTTTAAAGAAGACACATAAAATTATCGTAAATATTTATGAATATACTGTGAATATAATGTTTTGAATTATGATGCTTTATGATTGCTATCGTTATTAATTTCATTTTTTGTCCACATATCATTTATTTTTGCATTGTAAAATTATATTTTTCTATAAGTTATAAGGAATCCGGCATCAAAATCATTACAATCAACTGAAATATCGCTATATCTTGCATTTACGAATGAATTAAATGTTGCAAAAAAAGAAAAAAAATATTGATGAATGATTGATTTTACTTAGAAATATTATTTTGTTGAGGAAAAGTCAATTAGTAACTAGTTATACCCTAAAACATGATGTCAACAGATGTTTTTGAAATCCGGTTTGCTCAAAATGTAAACATGTATACAAACCGGTTGTGTCATTTAGGTGTAAAACCACTAATTAATTTCTTTTAGGTTTTCTACTAAATTTGCATTTTTTTAGCTTACCTGGTCATTTTATCTTAAGTTTAACCTTTCCAAGACCATATATTTTCTGAAACGTACATGATTCCTCTACGTTCTGTCAAAATATCAGGGCATGTTTAAAATCTTGCAGTGAAATGTCATGCTACGGAAAGCACCTACTCTAAAAATAGCTCGGTCATCCCCAAGAAATTCAGTATTTATAGGTCATGCATCAAATCCTCCATAGAGGTATTAAAATACAACTAAGTCCATCAAATTTGGGCTCAAAATAATCCCTATATATTTAACTTCAATTATCAATTTTAATTAGTCCATTCCATTCAGCAGTTTTCACAATACTACAAAGTGAAAGGAACTTTGTTCTTGAAAAGGGACTACTTTCGTATATGTTCCAAGCTCTGATTGGTGAATTAGTGGTTTGACACCTAAAGAGCATAAAAACTTGTTTCTTTCACCATTTGTTGGCCTAATTTCTATTCCTTAGACAATATCAACCCAAAAAAACCTCATAAGGTATGTGGTTGTCTGATATTTGCAAGTATAAGTGTTCAAATGCAAAGGTACCCCTTGAAGATGTTTAATGAAAATATCTCCGTTTACAGCTGTTGAGTTCAGATTGTGTAATATACCAAAACTTACCTATTCTCTTATATATTACAGTTATTAAGCTAACTTCTAACATAATAAGCAATTTTAACACATATATATGCCTCAGTTGTATATTTAATAGCTAAATACTATGAAATGTTAGCATTTAGCCCACCCTTTTTTCGTCCCATAAAATGAGCTCATATCATTCTTAATTTTGTTAATTCATGCTTTTACCCCATAAATGATGTGGTTTAAGACATAAAATAAGTTTTTGTATATAGATCTTTTTGTTAAAATTTCTTCTAATGCCATCAAATTTGCAAACATATGATGTTTTGATATTCAAGTTTTGGAATTTCTGAAGGTGCACAGTTATTATTTCCCCTAAAACTCAATAAATATATGCTTCCATATCATTTTTTTCACTATTTTAGTAAGCTGGATGTTCAAATGTACTGTTACAGCCAAATAATACTCTAACACATGAAATTCAAATTGACAATTTGAAAAATTAACAGAAAATGCTAAGCAGTCAAATACTTTTTCTGGGATCACTTAAATTACCAGGTTTTTACTACATAATTTTCAATTAAAACTGCTTTCTATAGCCTTATATTATTTGTAAGTACATTGTACATGTATTCTAACTGAAAGTATCAAAATTTACCAGGACAAATGTGTAAGATTGAAAAAAATCCAATCATGATATCACCATATTCTATATTTGAAGTCGACAAACTGCCGCATGATGATTTTTTTTAAATTCTTAATATCAACCATGTTTTCAATATTATATGCTTTTCTACTGCAAAAACACATTCAATAACATATTCCCAATAATTATAAAGCCATAAACAAAAATAAAATGAGCTGCAATACCCGGTATCCATGTATATCCAGTGTTTGGGAGCAATATTCCAAAATATTACATAAGATGCATTTTGACCATGTAATCTGACACCACAATGCATTTTGTAACATTTTTGTATGAAAAGTGTCACTCTGGGTCTGTTGTGACATTTTTAGGATAATTTGAACTTGACAACAACAAAAGATAATTTTGACGTTTTTCTCCTTAAGGTGTAAAACCACTAATTACTTTCTTTAAGGTTTTCTACTAAATTTGCATTTTTTCGAGTTTACCTGGTCATTTTATCTTAAGTATAACCTTTCCAAGACCATATATTTTCTGAAACGTACATGATTCCTCTACGATCTGTCAAAATATCAGGGCATGTTTAAAATCTTGCAGTGAAGAAACCGGGTTTGTCAGTATGTAACTACCACTGATCTTATTGTTATTCAGCATTATATTGCAATTTAACGATACTTATGATTAGGAAATATCTCAAAAGCGATAAATAATTATCCATAGTATGAATATTCGCCATGACTGCTAATTTCAGCTACTTTGTACAATAAAGAAAATCCGTTTATTTCTATGTTAAATTGCTATTGTCGCGAACACTTGATTTTGTTATGCTTTTTGTGGCACTTGCATCACGGTTGGTGCTCAATACGCTACACTAAATTTAAATAGTTGTTCAGGCGCATCAATTGAGTAGTGGGAGATTGTTTTCTAACACAATATTTTAATTTTATACCCGTTGATAGCGAAGTAAGTCACTCTGTGGAAATAACGTCATGGATACGATATTTAAATTTCTTCACAGTATAATGTTTACATTAACATTACAGAAAAGCAAATTAACTAAGGATGTAGTATTAAATTCCTTTCCGCTCGGACATACCCTTGACATGTGTTATAATGAACCTTAAATAAATTACAAAAAGGAAACATAATTGTGATCTTGAGCTGTTTTCGCTATTCTTTCAATTTTTTACATAGACAAAACGGTTCTATTGAAACATAATTTTTGGAACCCAACCGGAAAGTAGTGGCTGACAGAGCCGGAACGAATGTACGTAAATAAGCATTGTGTATTTAACTGTAGTAAGTCTAAAACTATTCATGGTGGTACGCCAGTGCAAACTATCATGTATATAAACATTACAAAGGGCTTGTGTACTTTAATTACACATATAGACTACTGTTTATATCTGTATTTTTTCATTTCAATCTCATTATTAGCATTTGTCATTGTTTATGTCCATCATTAATCTGAGTAATCTATTAAGTTAACCACAGACAGAAACAAAAATAATCGACCAATAACGACATCTTCTGGATTCAAGATATAATAATACTATATGATCATAATAGTTACTTTTTGTCGTCGCCTGTATGTTAAATATGCCTAATTGACTTGTACCGGAAGATGACAGAGCATTTCCGACCGGAACTCTTTGACGACAGTGATATAAATAATACAAAAGACATATATACTTATGGATTTTCAAATACACAGTATATTTAATGTATATTCGGGTGTCACGCATGATATTGTTTAGATTAACGACGCGTGCCAAGGATTACAGACAAAATTATTATTTAATCAAAAACTATGACAATTTAAAATTATGTTTAATTTCTACATTTTGATGCATTGCAGTGTATTTTGTGTAAGAAAACATCTCCTTCATGTCCTTAATGGCAGTATGTAAAGTCTTAGTGCACTAAGACGGTCTTATTGGTGTTTAGACGCACCCTTATACATGTATACGTTGTTTTTTTTAATTACCAAAAAATATACATTATTTCATTTCTCATTAAATTTACCATTTCAATTTTTCTCCTTAACTAAATATAGTTTAATTCATTTTCATTACATTGTAATTAAATATAACATGTAATATTTCACATAGTAATGCAGTTCTGAAAAGTGAAATTTATTATATAAAAAACTAAACTGAACTAAAAAAACAATCTAAAAATAAGTCTGCTAAAATTTAACAACTTGAAAAAAATAATAATTAAACTTTTGTCAAAATTCATATATTAAATGAAAATGTAATATTTTAAATAAACAATCTTTCTAAAATGTATGAATTTGAAATATTATATGATACTCCTTCATGCAATTAAGCAATTTTCTGAAAATCTAAATTCAAAAGTTTTTAATTTAAAGCTTTTTTCTGTTTTAATTTAGGGAGCCTTATATTTATTTATTTATTTATCTATTTATTTATTTCATCTATGATCATGATTAATTGAATATACATGTATACAGCACAGTGTCAACCATGGAGATTACCAGCAGGAGGTTTACAACCCTTTTTGTTGATACAGGATGTTTATTGCATAAGTATTTGGTCAGTGGGTCATAAAATGGTCAGCTGCATCAAATTCAGATTACATAACTATTAGAACACATATTTCCATGTCATTTATCTGTACAAGTAAGACAGGTAAAATTTACCTGTATTCACTTTTAAAGTGTTTTCCATTTTCTTCATCAATTATTTAACAACAGTTAATGAGTTATTAAATGAGAAACCACTTCATGGAACAAAATTGAATAAATTGAAACATTTTTTTTTCTTTTCAATATTTCAGCATATCTTAAGCATTTTATCCAAGATTTTTTAAAGTTGCAAGATAGATTTTCTGTACAAGCATATAATGAAGCTTGTATGTAGGGTAGGGGGTCAAAGACTTAAAAAAAAATGCGTAAAGGGGCATTAGCTACGATTTTGACAAAAAAATATATGTTTTGGAAATTGGTAAATAGCTATAAAATTATGAAATAATATTTCACATTAAACAGATTATCGAACCATGTTTCGCCTCTTGGGAACGAAAATTCGATGAGGCAGTTCAGTGTGCAATTCACAAAGGTAAACGGACAGAAAGTCACAGGACAAAAAGTCACAAAACTCCTAGGACAAAAATTCACAATCTATATTTTTTACCCTGGCGGACAAAAAGTCACAGGACAAAAAGTCACAATCTCTATTCTTTACCCTGGCGGACAAAAAATCACAGGACAAAAAGTCACAACTGTGACTTTTAGTTCTGTGTCTTTTCGTCCGTGACTTTTTGTCCTGTGACTTTTCGTCCGTGACTTTTTGTCCTGTGACTTTTTGTCCTGTGACTTTTTGTCCTGTGACTTTCTGTCCTACATTCGTATCAAACATATCCTGTGACAATTTGAATTCAAAGAATAGCCTTTTTAATAGTGATTATTCGATTTCACAATAAAACATATGGAGGATCACTTGAACTTTATGATCGCAAGCAATACTTGTATGCAAATATATAATACAAACATTATGCATTAAAATATTTCAAGTATAAATGTCACAATACACATTTAACATGTATGTGGGAAAATAAAAATGACTTTTCAAAATTATTGTTAGCACAGGCAAAGGCGTTTATATACGTCCTTGGCACAGGCACTCGTGTCACGGAATGGTAACCCACGGAATTACCGCCCCCTTTCTGAGTACTTATTTATTTTCAATAAAATTTCTTTCTTATTTCATCTCTTTTCCCTGAATTTATTGTGGATAATAAGAGGGTAAATACTTATTAGACAGATTAAAAAACATTTTGTTGGGTCTTTTTAAAGATTGATAACTGACCCAAGTTAGGCTAAATAAATGAAATGTGACCTAATGTGTTAATTAAATTTCATTAAAAACATACATGAATTCTATAAATTTTAATTTCTTATCTAATTCTTATCTTAGGTTGTTATTTTCATTGAATGGCATCTCAAAATAGATGACATCACAGTGGGGGCTCTTCCTGTATAATCAGTAATTGTATTGTCCAAGTATTGTTACTTGTATTTTACCCGAGAACTAATTATTGCATATACTGTATGTGATTTTTATAAGAATGTTGTAGTATTGTTGCGTAACTAAATGTAATTAAGCTTAATGAACTTTTTAGAATTAGGATACATTTTGTAGATGTGTATTGCAGAGACGTTTGTTTATTGTGCACAAAACTAAACTATAATGGTTTATTTTATATAAAAAAAGCCAAATATGTATTCTGACAATTAATTATGATTCTTTAAATAACAACACAATTTCATTAAAACTCCATTTCAGAACAGAAAAAAAAAGAAGAATCATAATCGTAGATTTCAACTTTTTTGGGGGGAAATAACAATACTTGTACATTTTTCATGCATTTTAGAAAGATTGATTATGTAAAATATTACAGCTTCATTTAATATATGAATTTTGACAACAGTTTAATAATTATTTTTCAAGTTGTTGAATTTTAACAGACTTATTCATACATTTTTAGATTGTGTTCTATTTTTTTTTTTTATTATTATAAATTTCACTTTTGAGACCTTTTACAAAAGTTTAATTTTGTTTCCCTCAAGTTGTTAAATTTTAACAGGCTTATTCTTATATTTTTTAGTTTAGTTTAGTTTTTTATACAATAAATTTCACTTTTCAGACCTGCATTACTATGTGAAATATTACATGTTATATTTAGTTAAAATGTAATGAAAATGAAGTAAAATATATTTACTTAAGAAGAAAAATTAAAATGGTAAATTTAATGAGAAATGAAATAATATATATTTTTTGGTAATTAAAAAAAAACATATACATGTATAAATGAAGAACAATTGATGTGATGAAAATGACAAATTTATAAATAGTACCCATCTCCACAGTATCACCTGTGGTTCCAATATACAACATGAAATGACCAATTGCCTATATGTACAGGTAAAACCATCACTCACAGGTGACTTACCTTTGTATTTCATAAGCTATAAATATAATATTTTCAGATGAATGTTTTCATTGAGAATAATATTGGGAAATTATGCACAGAATGAAATAAAAGGTTAGGCTTTATATGTATAAATTAATTAGATCAAGAAAAATAAATCATTTGAAACAAATTTCATGTAATTATTTTTTTAAATCTGTTAAAAATTTTCAAAGTAATGTTCAGAATCTGTTCAGACTTTTGAGTAATGTTCAGACTCTGTTCAGGCACTGTTCAGACTTTTAAGTAATGTTCAGACTCTGTTCACACTCTGTTCAGACTTTTAAGTAATGTTCAGACTCTGTTCAGACTTTTAAGTAATGTTCAGACTCTGTTCAGACTCTGTTCAGACTTTTAAGCAATTTTGAGTAATGTTCAGACTCTGTTCAGACTTTTAAGTAATGTTCAGACTCTGTTCAGACTCTGTTCAGACTTTTCAGCAATTTTGAGTAATTTTCAGACTCTGTTCAGACTTTCTAGCACAAAAACTGGTCCTTTCAGGCTTTCTTGACTTTGTAGTGCAAACAACAACAACATTTGTATAAAGAAAGATAACTCATATTATCATTCGTGAAAAAAACAAAAACAAAAAAAACATTGAAAATGAACACTATCAGAATAATTTTTAATAAATAAACAAATCACGTTCTAATCGATTACAGCCGATAACAGAATGATATATGCGAAATATGATATACCATGCAATAGTCGCATAATAAAATTATCTAAATATAGAAAGTACATAGCTAAAAATACACTTAAAAATATACACAGCTTACCGTATATGTTGCAGTTAAAGACTCCTGATATACTTGTAAATTATTTCACAAAGGACCTGAATAAATATGAGCTTTCATAGGTCTAAAGAAAAAAAAAACAGTTTGAATATTGTGTCTATGAGGATTTAATCAATCCTATTATTTTATTAACCTGTCTTCTAGCAAAAATTAACAAGAGCAACTTAATTTGTTTTTCATATTCAATGACTTAATAATAACACTAACCTTTAGAGCACCTGTATTTTTTTGGTTGAGGCCGCGTTGCTAATCTTCTTAGTTTTCTGTATTGTGTTGTGGTTTTTGTTGTCTGTGTTTGTCCTGCATGTTGTATTTCCCATGTTGCTAATGTTGACTCTAGATTGCCAATTCGGTTTTCTCCAATGTTTATCTAGTCCCGTTGTATCAGTCTCAGTTATTCACATTGACACAAATTATTCAAATATTGCACTGTGGAATACAATTATGCAAAAATACATGCATTGACAATGTTAATATGGAATGGAAAATCAAATTACCTTCGAATAAGTAGCAATTATTCCATTAATATGAAAAATAAAAACTTCCAAATATTATATTCAAAATCAACAATTAAAGGAATGATGTGTCTAAAAACAGAAAAAAATCGTCAAAGAGCCAACCAGAATTAAGAAAACGAAATCCCAGGAGGTAGCATCAAATACTATAGCAGAAATCAAAGCACTGAAATACTATATTTGAATGCTATGCCAAGTCTTTTACAAATATAAATTGTAACATACTGTGACTTTATTCTAAGTGTAATGATTAATAAATATGATGAAATCAACTTCTAATACAAATTCCCTTGGGCTGGGAATGAAGAACTGTACTACAGGATTTTTTTTAATGATAATCATCATACAATACAAATAGACAGAGAGTCAAAATTTCAAACATAAAATTAAGGATATTAAATAATGTATAATGCACACAATAAATGAGAGTATCTCAAATGTACATTAATGTTTTCTTTATTTATTTGATTTATTTATTTTTATTTGTGTCAGTGACAATTCTGTTTGAAATGCATTTATACGTCATGAGCTCTGTCTTTAGTTTCCGATGATTAGTTGACCGTCATATGATGTTTCGTTGCCAGGTCACCATATAACAATCATTTTTTGTTCTGTCATTGCTCGAATTGGTCGTCTAGGCATTATATAATAATATTCGTCATCAATTAATCGTTCATCAGTATCTTCAATTGATGCATGGACCACTTCAAGTAAGACCACCAAATAATTATCATATCAAAGTGTTTCTTAATTTAAAATCATCTCTCATTTCCACGATACTTCTATAATTGGGGGTGCTCAACTGTTCTTTTTTTTTCCTAAAATATTCACTTCAGTTTCTCCTGAAGTTCCATTCTTTCAATTCTGGTTTGAGCTTTGTCAGTTTTATTATCAAGTCTGTCATATACATAATGTGATATGTCCTCCGAAGATGACTCACCATTTGATAAACGTTCTAATTCGATGTGGGTTTAAATTTAGTCTAGATTTTGGTTTAGTTTGTGGTTTTAGTGAATTTTGTTAAATTCATCCAATAGGCAATAACAAATATCAATGTAGTATTTGTAGTATACTTCCACTGTATTCTTTGTCGACTGTGAAAACTGGAATGTCTAAACTTAATCAATATTTATTTATATTCGCCGCAAAACTGGGGTAAAGCTTGGCGAACCTCGCCTGTCTCCCAGTTGTTAACCTCATACATATAAGTTTATATTTCAAAACACTCTACTAATATTGTCTAATTAATTACACCTAATACATGTATTATTATCCTGGCTATAGATTGGATGAAATACAAGTAGTGAAAGAGAATAATTCATTGCTATTGTTATCTAAATGACATAGAAGGTTAATATCATTTCTTATTTAATTGTCCCCGAATTTGGCATTAAGAAATGAACTATTTGATACAACTTAAAGAATTTGTCCAGACTTGTAACATTTGGACAATCTTTATAAAATAGCTTCATGAAAAGAAAGTGTAAACAGTGATGGTAAGCAATTCCAGCACTAAAGATACTTCGTTGTCTTATTGATCAAAAAGTCTGTTCACTGAGAAAAGTTTACCAGATCTCTTCATAAACCTGTTTTTCATCGTCATGTGTTTTATATGGTGAAGTATTGATGTTTACTCGCGGTTTTATGTTCTACTGAAACACAACTCGGACTGTATGATTTGTGTATTGGATTGCAGTATATACCTTCAACCCGTTTAGGGATACAGTGGTGCTAAATAATATATATTAATGATAAACATAATATTTAGCAATTATAACTTCCGGCGATATCAAATAATATAACCAGTGTAATTTTCACTTATTTTCTTTGTTCTCATTAATTTCGTTCATGATTATCACCACCGATGCATTTGCATAGAAATTTCCCTTTTATCCCCCTATGCTGTGGTATTCGTCAAATTGCATTTCACTTTATTAGACTCGTGATGGAGAGGATCATACCCCAAAAAATAATTCGGGATCACATTTCTACACTTTTATGTAAAAAGGTAACGTGATTTGAAATCTATTATATTTTCGATGTTAAAGTAACACGGTTGCAGACGACTGTGAAATATATTGTGCATACAGTTTTCATTTAAACACTCTTTAGTGTTTTTAAAGTGCGTCTTTTATTTGCTTAAGAAGAGTTTTATTATCGCAGTGTACTCCTGTTGTTGAAAATTTATGTTGCTTTCGCAACGTTATTATAAATCCAACACACAAGCCTAGATACATATAATTCACCTATTTACTCACTAATGACAGCTACAGTGATATCCTAATGTAACCAACCTGAAAAGGAAAACACATGCACACAAAGACAAAAGTACAATAATGTAATAGTATAATAGAGGCAATTTTTATTTCAGATTGTTCTGAAGGTCAAGCGGTAACAGAATGGAGAGACAATCCCCAGATGTATCTGGTGAGTGTATAGACTGTAGTTGACTTATTTTGTGTAATTGCTTGTATAACTTTCCGCAAGTTCTCGTTGTATTTTTACCTTTTTTTAGGACTAAGAAATTACATCTATTCTTTACCCTTGTGTGTTATCAAGTGGAATTAACGTTACCAATACATGGCAGACAAAAACAATTAAAACAATATTTTTATTTTAAAGACTGTAGATTTGTCCACGTTAGAACTACATACATATATATATTCCTGATTGCAAGTTTCAGCCTGTTTCGTCTTTCATCCGATAGTATTATTGTTTGTAATGGAAGGGGGAGGGTGGTGTTCTTATGTATTAATGTGTATTTTGTGCATATTTGCGTACAGTGATGTCCAACATTTGGCATATTAAAGGAAAAGGCCAGTCAGTTGAAAAGTTGTTAAATTCAATTCATTATAACTTTTTATTCATAAATAACTTATTATTTAAAAAAAAACACCTTTATTAATTTAATATACCAAATTAGAAATATGAATATTAAGTGATTAACGATGTTGTTTAAAACGAGAGGACTTTTCTCAGTCATCTCTCATCGAAGGGCTAAGCCCTGAGATGAGAGATGACTGCGAAACGTCCTCGAGTTTAAAAATAAACAACTTTAATTATTTTATCGCTATTTTGTATTCATAATTAAATAATTTTTGTTGAGATTATGACATTTTTTTTTAACACAATTAATATTTTATATCGTTAATCACTTAATTATCAAGAATTTGGTAATGTGACGTCATTATAACGTCATATTAGAAAACAAGATACTACTACGTGCGTCCTTGACTACGCTTAGCGATTAGCGATAATTGGAATCATCTCATGCGCTTACGTGAAATGAAATATATCGGTTTTAAACATCAAAGGGAAAATAAACAAAATAGCGATAATTGGAATTTCCTGTCGTAGTGTAAGCAGCCATGACACCCATTTATGAGACGTCACAAGGACTGATTATGGTAGTTGATTAAATAACATGTATCTTTTTAACATTCATTAACACGAATATCTTTTATTTACTGTCATTTAAATTTTCACGCAAACTTGTTAAGACCATGGCGTTTTCCTTTAGTTATCCGTCCTGTGTTCCGTGTTGGGATTTCCGCTATGATTTCCACTTAGAAACAATATTCGGTTCATCTTAATCCCCAGTTGTTTGTATGAGAGCACAAGTCTTATTTACGCTAGTTGTGTTTGTTTGTGCATAGTGGTGTCCAACAAATATTGTGTTTTTGTTTTGTCTTTCTGCGTCTTGTGTACCATATGTTGCCCATTGCGCTGGATTGTCCTTGCTTGATTGTCCCTTCGTTACTGTTTAACGTTTGATTAATTGCCTAAATTATCAAACAAAACAATGAGTTTATCGCTAGAGCTCTAACATAATGTGATAAATACCACGCCCGACTGGAGTTCAACTAGCGAATACCAGCACAGCATGACCTCCGACATAAGGTCAATTTCCCCTGGTCCATGCATTATACCCTCCATGTATAAAAATGGAATTTCTATGAAACAATGACCTAATTATGTCAATATACATTTATAAAGTGGATCAATTATACCGTCAAACCTTGTTATTTTTAACCCTGGAAAGTCATTTACTTTTATAAATCGATTTAAAAAGCTTTCTCTTTACCAATCCAGGATAGGTGGCGGTACATGTATGTTAAATGTATCAAATTTGCCTCAGTTTCAACGATTTTCCTATTAGCTGCTGGAACTATTTTGATGGCGTGATATTTTTTCTCCTTATTTGATTCCCAAATATTGTAGTTATAAGTTATTGGTACGTGGGAATGCTCGAATATATCGCTAACTCGAAATACAATGCTTCAATCATTCGAGTTCGGCATAACCTGCTTTAACTGTATGTCATTAATATTCATTCTATATGGCCATACATTGATTTGCATTATTGTATATCCGTTACATGTACAAAAACTGCACACGTTTCTTTTGAATGCTCACAGTAATATGTTTGAAGAGTAATACCCTACATTAGAATAAAGGTTCTAGATAGTAACCCTTACTTACTTCGTGTGTGTCGCTAATCATTCAATCCTAATAATTGTGTCAGAGATCATTTCTATGTCAAGTATGGGAACAGTTTTAGAGACCGAGGAATATAATCGTTGTAATGATAAATACGTTATAACAGGCTTCAATATATAATTATTAACATAAGACACACAAAAAACAACAACAACAAAACACGAAATAACAAAATTTTACGGGTACACATGGATAAATGTGTATAGGCTAAGCTCTAATTTAGCCTGCTGAATTATTTACTTCAAATTTCAACGTCTTTGTGTTGTTACGATGCCACGTGTCTCCTTAATAGAACCACTCTACTACTTAGTGTTGCACCTTTCAATTACGCAGGACTGCTAGACTTGCCTTGACTGAACTTCCAGCATATAAGTAAAGAAAAACACCGCTGTAGATTAACTAACTTATATATATAGTGAAATGTTTCTAATCGTGTTACAGTCTGAGTTGGCCAATTTGGACAACCCTTTATATAGCCCTCTGAGCGTGACTATACCCCCACAAAAGAATGTAAACTATGATGCTTTTGGCAGTCACGTTGACAGATTCTCAATAGTGACCATCGCGAACTTGTTATGAAAACATATTAGTACCATCATGAGCTTATTAGGTGAAACCGTCCATCCTCACAGTGACCAAAAGTAAATATATGGTGTAGGTCTCAAATTAAAAGTAAATATATGATGTAGGTCTCAGCGGTAGACGCAAATTATATAAAAATATACAATTATTTAAACATTTAAGAAATCATGAATCAGCTTTCCGCAGCAAAATAAGTTATGTAAGAATGAGAAAGTAATACTACTTTTAGTCATATACATATAAGAAATGAATTGTCACTTTGAACTGTCCTTGTTTTGAGACATATAAAACTGTTTAATAAATGTACAACTGTCCTTATTCTGAATGATTCACATATTTGTTTGTTTAGTTCTGCATAATCTGCTACGTATAGTATTACATTAGAGAATGTCATGAACGTTCTCGAAAAAAACAAATCTTAATATTTGAGTCATTGTTAATGTAATATATTGAATGATCGTGCATTAATATGCTTTATTTAACATTTCAGAGCCACGTGCTCCTGACAGTAAGTAACAGTACATTTAACTCTGTACTTTGTGATTAATGGAACAATTAGGGGAAAAAAGTAAAACAAATATTACAATACAGTAAGATCAAAGAATACATGTAAGCAGAAAAAAAAACATTGACAAAAATGGCAAAAGGCAGCTCCTTCGGGATCACCTGAGTTCATCCCCGGTTTTTAGTGGGATTCATGTTACTTGATCTTTAGTTTTATGTCTATGTTTTGTAGAGCGTTGCTGGTTCTTTTGGTCTTTATCTTTTGTCCATTGTGTTGTCTGTCCTTCTTCGATTTACGGATTATTGATACCCCTTTGGTATGTTGATATATAACGTGTACATCAGTTATGATTGAGTCTCTAGAGCAATTACGTTTATATTGCACTAATAAGATACAAACACTCACTTATTTATGCATCTTCAAACTTCGAAACCGCATCTCTGATCGAATAATTAACGTGTTCATCCCGGGTGTGGTAGATACCGTGCTTGAGCCCTGGTCGGATCAAACTTAAGTTGATAAAATGGAATGTTCGTCTTTTACACTAAGCATGCATTATTAAGGCGTAATTTAAGGACAAAAATGTAGTTGGATTGGAATGTGGATAGTGTGTCCTATGTTATAATGCAGCTAACAGTTATTTTAGTGAACTAGTTGTCTGTAAACCCAGCTGAGTCTGTTGGTTCACTACAACGCAAACATTATGATAACCATCTCGCTTGTAGAATTTCATGGTCCATATATAGCAACCGTCATGTGTATACTGACGGAATATGTATATGTCATGATGATCGCAATCATGTTGTCAATATATCCAAGTTCAGACATAACGTCTTGACAAACATCTGTTTGATTTTGGGAAATATATGTAAGACTCAGATCCGTGTACGTCCTCAGATCCATTTCCTTCCCTCAAATTCGTGTCCAATCATTAGGTCATACTCAGATCCATGTCCTTGCAAAGCATTGTCTCCTCAAATCTGTGTCATCTGATGTCACACCCAGATCATTAATAAAATTGTCCTTTCAGAAACATATCTCCTCAGATATGTGTCCTATAACGTCATACGCAGATCGTTGTCCTCCAAAATATATGTTCCCTCAGATATTTGTCCTCTGACGTCATACTCAGATCAAGGTAATATGTCAAAAGAAATATCCCCACAGAACTCTGTCCTCCACATGTTGGACAGAGAGGAAAAACACAGTTATTGCAATTAACAGCCCGATTCACATCTCGGATACATACTCATTAGTTTCCGTTTGATATCAACTGATATCTTGTATCAGTTACCCATTAATGCTCTGTGTGGTTTTATTTCTTGCAATCTTTGATCGTACTGCAGTAAGCACGATTCTGTGCACAAGACCAAACATAGACATCTGGATTTATTCTATATAGCATTAATACCCATTCTGTAACTATTATACCTTTTCTATATGAGATTGTTGTGTTTTACTTTTTTTACAAACTGTTGTCTCATGGACATTTTTTCCACATTTTAATATTGCTCTACTTATGTGATCGGTAATTTGCCTGATACCAGCATGAAACCATTTTAGAAAAGATCAACTACACACATTTAACATACCTTTCCCTGTTTTGCGGTTGTTGACTGATTTGTCTATTTATATACTTATGAGTTTTGACTTTCCCTTTCGAAGATTGTTCGGAGTACGGTAATGTTTTCATTACCCTTAAATACCATTATTTGTTTTACATCTTGCAATATAAAAGACGAGTTATCACTGCTGTATTCTTACACACCTATTCAGGCACATACATGGTATATTCTTTATTGACATGGCCTTAATTGATATCTATTTAGTTCGAAAGTAAAATTAGAATTTACAGTCCATGGACATAAGTAGTTGCCACCTTCGAAATTTTACTATATATTTCATATACAACCATATTTAAGAAAAACCCACATTTTAAAGCTATCTCTGGGCAGATTTTTATGAAATTTATTTCAAGACACGCAAAATTCTTTGAACTTTATTTGTTTATCTGATAGTAATTTTTGTCTGCATAGTTTTTGTTTTCTGATGATTTAAACACAAATGTTAATTTTTTCCGATTTTATTTTTGTTAAAATATACAGTAAATTTGGAGTCAAAAAACAAACTTGTCTTTTTCTGATGCAAAAATTATCAAAATCCGCTTAGAAATTAGTTCACAATAAATTTTGCGAAATATATGGTTTTATATCAAATATATAGCGTAAAATCGAGAGTGACGAATATTTATGTGAATTGACTGTATATCCTTCATTACAAACATCTTTGCGCCGGACAAGTCCATCTTTACATTCTCACAGATGCCGTCTCTCCGGAATCCAGACCTGAAAACGGCCGTTCCCTTGTTCATTTTCTTCTCTTTGCTGCGAAAACAATGCCGTCATCGGGAATACTTTCCGGTTCCACCATCAAACAAATGCCAACCTCAAATGACGTTATCAACTGACAATTATGACGTCATATTTCTGCCAAAGTAAATGACACAGATCTGAGGGAAAATCGATTTAGGAGGACACAATATTTGAGTGAGAAGCGATTATAAAGGACACAAATCTGCGCGGTAAAAGAACACGGATTGAGGGTACAGTAATCTTATAGGACATGGATTTGTCGGAAGACACAGATTTGAGGAGTGGACACGGATCTGAGGCCGTACATGGATTTGATTCTTACATATATACAGAGGAACAAACGAAAAACGAAACTTGATGGATCAAACACTGATAATTCTAGGATAGTTGAACATATTGGTTTTTTTTGGTTATATTATCACTTCTCTTGCTCTTTAGACTAATTGTTCCTCAGTAGTACAATTATACTATCACGAGTACGAAGTGAACGACTTTGAAATATAAATCATTTTAATTGAATCATGGATGATGTAATTTAATGAATCTGCTTGCATTAAAATGCTCTATTTTACATTTCAGAACCTGATGAAGATAGCCGTAAGTAGAATTGCAATAAATCTACCGTTTGAGCTTAATTGGATAAAGCGAAAGTACCAATTAGGGAGAAAAGAACAGCATATTACAATACAGATAGATAAACGAACACCATTAGGCACCCAAAATAAAAAAAAAATAAAATGATGAAAGGCGCAATCTTTATGTTCTTGAGATATTTTGATATATAGCTTGCGCATCAGTTAAGCTAAAATCTGTTTGCATTGCACTAATAAAATTTAGAAAAAACAAATCACACATTTATTCATCTTCAAGCTTCAAGAACGCATCTCTGGAGTTTCAGTTCACTTGTTCGCCTCCAGTGTGGTAGATAGTGTGTGTGAGCTCCGGTCTGGTCAAACTTTAGATGATCCAATTGTATTTTCTGTTTGAACATTATGCATGCAGCATTAAGGTGTAAGTACAAATCTGGTTGAATTGGAATGTGGATAACGTGTACGAGAGGAGCTACATGTCCACCTACTAACAATTGTTTTAGTGAACTATCGGTATGAAAATCTAAATAAGCTACTACAACGCGGACATCATGATAACGATCTCGATTGCAATATTTCCTGATCCATATATACCACCCGTCATGTGTAAGCTACTGTAATATGTATGTAATGATGAACGCAATCATGTTGTCCATATTTCCTGGTTCAGATATTACCCCGGTCTTTCACAAATATTTGCTTGATTTGGGATAACATATACACGAAAAACAGAAGTTGAGGGATCAAGACCTGATACATGATGGGTAGTTGAGCACCCAAGCTAGCAGATTGTGTTTCTATTATATCATCGCTTTTCTTGCTCCTTATTAGTACCTTTCTACTACTAGTAGTATGACGTGAAACATCTTGAAATATCAATCATGTTATTTGAGTCATGGATGATGTAATTTAATGAATCTGCTTGCACTAAAATACTCTATTTAACATTTCAGAAACAGATGATGATAACCGTAAGTAAAATTACATTTACTTCTACCGTTTGAACTTAATAGAGCTAAATTACAAATTAGGGGGAAAACAAAACAAATCAAATATAACCCGACTAGATAAAAGAACATCAGTAAGGAAGAAGAAATACAATTAACAACAATTGCAAAAGCACACAACGTGTATTCTTTGCGTTAGAAAGTCTGAACACAGTCTGAAAATTACTCAAAATTGCTGAAAAGTCTGAACAGAGTCTGAACAGAGTCAGTACATTACTCAAAAGTCTGAACAGAGTCTGAAGAGATTCTGAATATTACTGTGAACATTTTTAACAGATTTTAATATTTCTTTCCAGGGTGTAGCTCGTTTTGGTGTTCAATTTACTCAATAATAACATACCCGTGCAGAGTGATGGGAGATCTACCTTGTTTCAGTAAGTAATACTTTTTACTACTTTGCATCCTGATTGGTTCATTTAGTAGAGTATGACCACAAAGATAATTCTCCCCAAGAAATATAACTGCATATGATCTTCCTCAAGTTCCTTTGCCTGACAAATGACATTGGTTGTCCTTCATACCTTGTGTCACATGTGTTAACTGGCATTTTATATGTTAGTTCCAACTATAAACAATTACCACACATATTCTTTGGCCAATTAGAATATCAGTTTTAATACAGGACATTTGCTAAAATCAATATTGACTCTGCTGCTAGAGTGTTCTTGATACACACACTCTCCGCCAATACGGAATTAAAAAAAAACAATAAGCAACTCAGCGTTAACTCCGACAATTAGAGCATAATTTCTAAAATTGGTGAATTTAGAGAATCAGTATTGCCTTACCAATGCATGACACCCGTCGTGTATAACGAAGACATATGTATTTAACCATGATAACACACATATCCACACAGATTAACATTGACACAGAATATTAATTATATAGTAATATTATGTTATCTTGAACTCTGAAAAATCGTTTCCATGGATACATCGACTTAGAATAGAGGTTAAAATTAAGTAATATTATGCTATTGATATCTAATAAAACTTGAATACTTCGTTACCACCAAGTGAAAGAACATCAGTAAGGAAGAGGAAATAAAATTAACAACAATTGCAAAAAAACGTATTCTTTGTGTTAGAAAGCCTGAACAGAGTCTGAAAATTACTCAAAATTGCTGAAAAGTCTGAACAGAGTCTGAACAGAGTCTGAACATTACTCAAAAGTCTGAACAGAGTCTGAACAGATTCTGAATATTACTGTGAACATTTTTAACAGATTTAAAAAAATAACTACATGAAATTTGTTTCAAATGATTTATTTTTCTTAATGTAATTAATTCATACCTTAACCTTTTATTTTAGTCTGTGCATAATTTTCCAATCTTATTCTCAATGAAAACATTCATCTGAAAATATTATACTTATAACTTATGAAATACAAAGGTAAGTCACCTATGAGTGATGGTTTTACCTGTACATATAGGTAATTAGTCATTCAATGTTGTATATTGGAACCACAGGTGATACTGTGAAGATGGGTACTATTTATAAATTTGTCATTTTCTTCATTTATACATGTATATGTTTTTTTTTTAATTACCAAAAAATTTACATTATTTCATTTCTCATTGAATTTACCATTTACATTGTTCTTCTTAACTAAATATATTTTACTTCATTTTCATTACATTTTAATTAAATATAACATGCAATATTTCACATAGTAATGCAGGTCTGAAAAGTGAAATTTATTATATAAAAAACTAAACTAAACTAAAAAAAAAACAATCTAAAAATATAAGAATAA
>MJUT01057822.1:20993-42442 GCA_002080005.1 Gigantidas platifrons
AACAACTTGAAAAAAAAATTAAACTTTTGTCAAAATTCATATATTAAATGAAAATGTAATATTTTAAATAAACAATCATTCTAAAATGTATGAATTTGAAATATTATAGGATACTCACTCATGCAATTAAGCAATTTTTATACTGATTGCTTTTGGTTATTTCGATAAACTATGATAAAAAAANTACTCACTCATGCAATTAAGCAATTTTCTGAAAATCTAAATTCAAAAGTTTTTAATAATATTTATTTATAAATTTAGAATTATCATAACTTTGAAGAGTATTTTTTAATTGTGATTGTGTTTGCTTATTGTTTTTGGTTATTTAGATAAACTATGATAACAAAATATCTGGGCTTATAATATCCTAATTTATTTTCATGAAGTATGATATAAAACCAGAGGAGATGCGACGCTTTGCACACGACACGCACATAACAAATATATTATCGATAACCGGATGTTTACGATTCAGCTTAAAAATGGACGTGGAAGTGAAAACATCTCGTCAATAAATTACTTAAATTAAACGTGAATTTATCCAGCTGTGTAATTTTTTTTTTTTACCAATATGGGATTTCTTAAGCTTTAGAATCGAAATATTTGTATACATGTAGAAGTATTGTTATTTCCCCCCAAAACAAGTTGAACTCTACGATTATGATTCTTTTTTTTCTGTTCTGATATTGAGTTTTAATGAAATTATGTTGTTATTTAAAGAATCATAATTAATTTTCCGAATACATATTTGGCTTTTTTTATATAAAAAAAACCCATTATAGTTTAGTCTTTTGCTCAATAAACAAACGTCTCTGCAATACTCATCTACAAAATTTATCCTAATTCTTAAAAGTTCATTAAACTTAATTACATTTAGTTACGCAACAATACTACAATATTCTTATAAAAATCACATACAGTATATGTACTAATTATTAGTTCCCGGGTAAAATACAAGTAACAATACTAGGACAATACAATTACTGATTATACAGGAAGAGCCCCACTGTGAAGCCATATATTTTGAGATGTCATTCAATGAAAATAACAACCTAAGATAAGAATTAGATATGAAATTAAAATATATAGAATTCATGTATGTTTTTAATGAAATCTAATTAACACATTAAGTCACATTTCATTTATTTAGCCTAACTTGGGTCAGTTATCAATCATTAAAGAGACAAAAACAATTTTTTAATCTGTCTAATATGCATTTACCCTCTTATTATCCCCAATAAATTCAGGGAAAAGAGATGAAATAAGAAAGAAATGTTATTGAAAATAAATAAGCACTCAGAAAGGGGGTGGTAATTCCGTGACACGAGTGCCTTTGCCAAGGACGTATATAAACGTCCTTGCCTGTGCTAGCAATAATTTTGAAAAGTCACTTTTATTTTCCCACATACATGCTAAATGTGTATTGTGACATTTATACTTGAAATATTTTATTTCATATTTTTTGATTATATATTTGTATACAAGTATTGCGATCATAAAGTTCAAGTGATCCTGCATATGTTTTACTGTGAAAATCGCATAATCACCATTAAAAAGGGTATTCTTTGAATTCAAATTGTCACAGGTGACTTACCTTTGTATTTCATAAGTTATAAGTATAATATTTTCAGATGAATGTCTTCATTGAGAATAAGATTGGCACATTATGCACAGAATACAATAAAAGGTTAGGGTTTATATGTATAAATTAATTACATTAAGAAAAATAAATCATTTGAGACAAATGTCATGTAATTATTTTGCAAAATCTGTTACAAATTTTCACAGTAATGTTCAGAATCTGTTCAGACTCTGTTCAGACTTTTGAGTAATGGTCAGACTTTGTTCAGACTTTTAAGTAATGTTCAGACTCTGCTCAGACTTTTAAGTAATGTTCAGACTCTGTTCAGACTTTTCAGCAATTTTGAGTAATGTTCAGACACTGTTCAGAATTTTAATTAATTTTCAGATTCTGATCAGAATTTTCAGCAATTTTGAGTAATATTCAGACGTTGTTCAGACTTTCTCGCACAAACTTTCTTGACTTTGTAGTGTATCTTGAATGTATTGATGAACTATTTTCCAGTGTCCTCACAAGTAGAAAATGGCATGAAAATTTGATTATATGTGAAAATTATGGTTTCGAACTGCAATCAGATAACTTCATAAATAGCTAGTGCTGTATTTGGCTTGAATTTGTCAAAAGTTAATAGGCGGTAATGACGCATCGATGATGTAATAGTTAGCAAGTTCGCGTTGATTACGGTAGATAGTGGGTTCGATCCGCGATCGGGTGACACCAAAGAATATAACATTGGTATTTGTTGCTTATCCCCTAAGCACGCAGCGCTAAGGAGAAAGAACACAGACTAGTTGGATCGATTTCAGGATATTGTTTTCGAGTGGGGTGACATGTCTATCCGCGGACTGTTGTTTCAGGATAATGTGTCCGAGTGGGGCGACATGTCTATCCGCGGACTTTTGTTTCCGGATAATGTGTCCGAGTCGGGTGACTTGTCTATCCGCGGAATGTTGTCTCAGGATAATGTGTCCAAGTGGGTTGACATATCTATAATTAAATTGGTCTCGCCATGAAATAGCTGACAATTGCTGGGTTGTTGCTAAGCACCAATTACTCACTTGCTCCGTATTATGCCATGGCTTCAGTGAAACGTAATTACTTCTATTTTTGTCCGCCATCTTATTATTGTTTTTGGGAGACTGAAAGATACACCCTGTCTGTTTTTCGAATATATGCTGACATTCATGGTTGAGGAACCAATGAAAATGTGTGTAACAAACTAAATCCGTAATATATATATGATTAGTGTTATGATGTTTAACGCCACTTTTAACAATATTTAATTTATATAGACCCAAATGTAGTAGTAATAAGCTCCTCAGATTTCTCGAATACTAACTTAACTCGAACATACATCTTGGTCCGTTCGTGTACGACATAACCAGAATTCACTTTATGTCATTAATATTTCTTTCCAGGGTGTAGCTCGTTTTGGTGTTCAATTTACTCAATGATAACATACCCGTGCAGAGTGATGGGAGATCTACCTTGTTTCAGTAAGTAATACTTTTTACTACTTTGCATCCTGATTGGTTCATTTAGTAGAGTATGACCATAAAGATAATTCTCCCCAAGAAATAGAACTGCATATGATCTTCCTCAAGTTCCTTTGCCTGACAAATGACATTGGTTGTCCTTCATACCTTGTGTCACATGTGTTAAATGACATTTTATATGTTAGTTCCAACAATAAACAATTACCACACATAATCTTTGGCCAATTAGAATATCAGTTTTAATACAAGACATTTGCTAAAATCAATATTGACTCTGCTGCTAGAGTGTTCTTGGTACACACACTCTCCGCCAATACGGAATTTAAAAAAACAATAAGCAACTCAGCGTTAACTCCGACAATTAGAGCATAAATTGTAAAATTGGTGAATTTAGAGAATCAATATTTCCTTGCCAATGGATGACACCCGTCGTGTATAAGGAAGACATATGTATTTAACCATGATAACACACATATCCACACAGATTAACATTGACACAGCATATTAATTATATAGTAATATTATGTTATCTTGAACTCTGAAAAATCGTTTCTATGGATACATCGACTTAGAATAGAGGTTAAAATTAAGTAATATTAAGCAATATATACCTAATAAAACTTGAATACTTAGTTACCACCAAGTGAAATATTTAGTCTGTTCGTATTCTGCGTAACTAAATTTTACTTTATGCCATTAATATTTCTCCACAGTGTGCAGATGTTTTTTGGACACAAACAAACAAATATGAACACATTTTTAATTGTGTTCATAATCATGATAAACAAGTTCATGAAATCTTTAATAAGCGTGGCTTCGTTTTTTATTTAAAAGAATCCAATATCTTCATATTAAAGAATATACACCCCAAATATACGCAAGAAAACACGAAAAACAAATGTTTTACGTGCCGATATGGAGAACATTTCATTTAAAATCTTTAATTAGCACACTGTATTTCTTTTTCTTTTATTTTTGTTGCTATTTCTTCAACGCCAGGTGTTTCCTCAACGGCAACAATTAGAGTATGACGAACGTTAATAACCGGAACCTATCAATAGATTGATTTATTAATAAATTGTTACTCAACGTCCACCGAACACTATTTCAGAAAATTTCAGGACGAGAACATGTTCAATAATATATAAAAAAAGAGCTATAAATTGATATATTGAGTCGTGAAAAATGTAATATACTAAGTGTTTTAATACAAAGATTGTTGGTTAACATTTCAGAAGCGACATCAACATCCGGTAAGTAGACCTGAATTTAACTATACTTTGCACATTTAATGGGGCATAGGTAAAAGTACAATTACAAAGGGGTAGCGTGAAATGACATATATGCAAAGTAATGGTGTAAATATCATATACTTTTGAGAATCATTGTTTTGTTTTTTTTCTTTTTTGTTTGATTTGTGTGTGTGTGTATGTTTTCAGCATTTGCCCATGCTTTAATATTATCAATATAGTGGCATATATTGAAATAATAAGTGTTTTCATGGAATCTCAAATTACAGTCAATAGGGCCCGAATAAACATTACCGGCATGCACAAAGACAACATTTTGATATTAAATATAAATGTATATAACCATGATAACAGTTATATACACAGACCTTTAAAAACTATATAAATCACACTGTAAAACATTGTTACCTGGAACTGTTATTGATATATCAGATTAAACGAATCCAAAGTTAATTCGAAGAGAAATATCTGGCCCGTAAGAGTCCAACATAACAAAATTTAACTTTATGTCATTGTTGTTTCCTTACAAACTGTAGAATGATTTTGGGTCCGTAATAATTTGGTAACACGTATTATTGGGGGTCCACAGTCATGATTAAACAAGTACATGAAGCAACACACTTGTTGGCATTGTTCAAGCAACTCATATTAGTAAATTTATACTTCCACTATGTAACTCGTCAATATACTAATATTATGAATAATTAAATACATAGAAACAGTAACATGATAATGTATGCATCAATGTTGTAAATATGGTACAGTTATGCTTTTCAGGGGGCGAATATTTTAAGTCAATTATGGGAAAGGGAATATCAGCCAATCTCTAGCAATACAAATAAGTCGATGATGATTTTTTTATGATACGTGTGATTTCGTTATTTGATAAAATGCAACATTTCAGTATTGAACATATATACATCACAAATATACACAAGAACAATAAATATTGATGGAACTATATAAAGGAATTCTGATAGTTCAATTTCTTAACTAACACATTTTCTCGTTATTAATTAACATTGATCTTACGTCAACGCCATGTGAAGCACCTGGCGTTGATGCATTGAAAATAAAAAAAAACAATTAGAGTATGATGGATGTCAATAACCGGAACATATCAATCGGTTGATTCATTGATCAATTGTTCCTTATCGTCTATCGAGCAGTATTTTAGTTATATTCAGGAAGTGAACATGTCAAATAATATATATAAACAAGCTATACATTGATATATTGAATCGTGAAAGATGTAATATATTAAATGTTGTAATGCTAAGATTTCATATTTAAAATTTCAGATGTGTCATCAACCTCCGGTAAGTAGACTTGAATTTTATACTCTCTGAATTTAATGGGGCAAAGGTACCATTACAATTACAAAGGGGGAGGGTGAAATGACACACATTTGCACAGCAATGGTGTAAATATTGCATACTTTTAAGATCGGGAATATTAACCAATTCGGTTGTTTCGAATCATTTCCATTCCGTCAAAATTTTGTTATTTTCGTCTGCCAGATCACGTGATTTCGATGGAACTGCTGGTCCTGAGCTCCCGGTGGCAATGTACACAACACAAACTCCAATCGATATGTGCCGTTTTAACGTTCGATTCTCAAGTTAAAAATATATTGACATTTTCTGTAAAAGACAGATATCAATTAAATTATTTTATTTGTATCAAAGACTTCAACGCAGAGACAAATAATTCTTTAAAATTAAATTTGTTTTCTTTCTTTATTTGCGGCTGTCAGCATCATGAAAGGAAAACGATCTGCCTTTATGTATATATTTCTTATATAAGACAGATAGTGGGGTACCGAACACCAGTATTTATTCAGCGGTTTCCTTGGCGTCTCCATATTACAATTACTTATAATCTACCGCATCTACGACTATGATATGCGGACGTTGTCACAGTAATAGCGTAAACACCGGAAGTCGCCTGCCTATTTGTTCCGACGTCAAGACACGAAAAAGACGGAACGTGGTCGGAATTGACATGATTCGAAACAACCGAATTACAATGATAACACCCGCAATATGTCTTTGAAAACCCGAGACACAAAATGAAGATGTTGAAATGTGTATTAAATGTGTGTCTGCGTAATGTAAAATCAATGCACTATTTAAGTATTTAACATCAATACATCCCAAATATGTACTTGGAAACGCGAACAATAATACTTGATGGGTCAATATATATATACTGAAGGGAAAACGAAACACAGGGTAAACATTTTATGTGATTTAATATTATTTTTTCGATTGTTTATTTCAATATTAATATATAAGGATAAAAACACAAATTTAATCAACAAGTTTTTAAAATTTCATTAGATTTTGATCAATAAATTATGAGTAATTGAAACCAATTTAACAGCTTCCTCAATATGTTAAAATGAAATCGATTAACTCGTCAATATCTCGTATACCCCTGCCCCCTCGCGCATCTACTACAGCCCTGATTCTCCTGTGCATGGAGTTCATCAGAGCATGTATCCTTCTCATGGGGATACCATCCAATTCTTCCATCAATACAGCCCTTAATTTGTCGAGAGTAGCGGGGACAATTTGACGCCCCTTACTCTCCTGTCCATTTCGTCCCACAGATGTTCGATTGGGGACAAATCTGGACTGTACGGAGGCTAATCGAGTGGGTTAATGCTATGATTGGAGAGAAAATCTCTGGCTACATGGGGCCGAGCGTTATCCTGCTGGAAAATTATGTGATGCTGTTGCACAAATGGAACTGCAACCGGCCGGAGGATTTCATCCCTATATCGTACACCCGTGAAATTACCGGCTATCACAATCAACGGCGACTTTAACTCATGAGATATTCTCCCCCAGACCATAAGCGAGCCACCCCCAAACCAATCCCTCTCAAGAACGCAAGCATCGGCGAAGCGTTCCCCACAACGTCGGTATACATGACTTCGACCGTCCGGACGAAAAAGTGTGAACCGCGACTCCTCTATGAAAAAGACCCAACTCCAAGTTAGCTCGAAGAAATAATTGGAGTGAGTTCGAGTTCGACATAACTAGATTTTACTTTATGTCATTATATTTATTCTCACAGAGTATAGGTGGGTTTTTTTTTGTCCGTTTCAATTACTAAACATCTTTCTTTGTGGTTTCACAATCATGATTACACAATTTAAACAGATTCACGAACCAACATTTTAGTTCATTGTTCAATTGAAGTAACGTTGATTAGTAAATTTATAGCTTCACTATTTTACTTAATTTAAGCTACATCATTTGAAGACAAGTGCGTATTGTAACAAGTAAGATTAGTCACCAGTTATACATGGTTATACCAATGTCAAAACCATACACATATTATGAATAATTAATCAACAATGAAGACGGGGATATTGTGGAATCTCATTGATAACATCAGCAAAATGTCTTTCAGAAGCCGAGACGCAATATTATAGAAATTGCAAATGAAAAAAAAATCAAGGGATATACATGGAACAGTTTAGACTGATAAAATTCCCACTTAATGGATTGTGTTTCTTTTTATTTAATCTCTCTCGTCCTACAATAAGTAATTCCACAATAGAACAACTCTACTAGTGAACATCAAATGATACAAATGTGTACAAAGACAATATTTTGATATTAAGACTTAGAGTATGACAGGAACAACATTGACCAATAAATTGATATAATTGAGTTGTAGAATCTTTAATATATTGAAAGTTCTTGAATTGAGATGGTATATTTAATATTCCAGCACTGACTACTGTCGGTAAGTAGACTTACATTTACTTCTTTTATCTTAATTTAATGGAACAAAGTTCTAATATCAATTAGATTGAGAAACATGGTACCACTTAAAACCTAAGGTGAAACAAAGATGACAAAATATTGGGCCACAAACACTCAGACAAAGAGGAATAGATATTATGCGACATGATGCCTCTAACAGGTCGGTAACGGTCGAATTGTAATAATTATAAGTTGTTGGTATTTCAGATTACTCGAATCGTATGATAGCTCGAAGAAATAATTGGATTCAGTTCGAGGTCGACATAACTAAATTTTAATTCATGTCATTATATTTATTCTCACAGAGTACAGATGGTGTTTGTGTCCGCTTCAATCACTAAGCATGTTAACATTGATAACATCAGCAAAATGTCTTTCAGAAGCCGAGACGCAATGTAATAGAAATTGCAAATGAAAAAAATAAATACATATCAAGGGATATACATGTAACCGCTTAGACTGATAAATGTCCCACCTAAAGCCCTGTGTTTCTATTTTGTAACGTCTCTCGTCCTACAAGAAGTATGTCCACAATAGAACCACTCCACTAGTGAACGCCAAAAAATACAAATGAGTACAAAGACAACATTTTAATATTAAGACTTAGAGTATGATAGGAACGACATTGACCAATAAATTGATATAATTGAGTCGTATAATCTTTAATATATTGAATGTTCTTTAATTGAGATGCTATATTTCATTTTCTAGTACTGGAGGAGGATGTCAGTAAGTAGACTTACATTTATTTCTTTTATCTTAATTTAATGCCACAAAGTACTAATATCAATTAGAGAGAGAAACATTTTACCATTTAAAATATAAGATGAAACAAAGATGACAAAATATTAGGCCACAAACACTCAGACAAAGAGGAATAGAGATTATGTGAAATGATGCTTCTAACAGGTTGGTAGCGGTCGAATTGTAATAATCATAAGTTGTCGGTACTTCAGATTACTGGTATCGTATGTTAGCTCGAAGAAATAATTGGAGTCAGTTCGAGTTCGACATAACTAGATTCTGTTTTATGTCATTATATTTATTCTCACAGAGTAGAGTACAGTTGGTGTTTTCGTCCGTTTCAATTACTAAACATGTTTCTTGGTGGTTTCACAATCATGATTACACAAATTAAACAGATTCACGAACCAACATTTAGCTCATTATTCAATTCAAGTAACGTTGATTAATAAATTTATAGCTTTAATATTTTACTTAATTTAAGTTACCACATTTCAAGACAAGTGCGCATTGTAACAATTAAGATAAATCACCAGTTATACATGGTAATACCAATGTAAAAACCATACACATATTATTAATAATTAATCAACAATGAACACGGGGATATTGTGGAATCTCATAGATAACATCAGCATGTCTTTCAGAAGCCGGGACGCAATATTATAGAAATTGCAAATGAAAAAAAAATCAAGGGATATACATGGAACAGTTTATACTGATAAAATTCCCACTTAATGGATTGTGTTTCTTTTTATTTAACCTCTCTCCTCCTACAAGAAGTATTTCCACAATAGAACAACTCCACTAGTGAACACAAAAAATACAAATGAGTACAAAGACTACATTTTAATATTAAGACTTAGAGTATGACAGGAACGGCATTGACTAATAAATTGATATAATTGAGTCGTAGAGTCTTTAATATATTGAATGCTCTTGAATTGAGATGTAATATTTAATATTCCAGCTCTGATTCTTGTCCGTAGGTAGACTTACATTTACTTCTTCAATCTTAATTCAATGGCATACATTGCTAATATCAGTTAGGGAGAAAAACATGATACCAAATACAACCTAAGATGAAACAAAGATGACAAAATATTTGGCGTCAAACACTCAGACAAATACAAAAAAAAAGATTCGCTGTATTGACACCTCTAACAGGTCGGTAGCGTTCGAATTGTAATAATTATAAGTTGTTGGTACTTCATATTACTAGAATCGTAAGTTAGCTTGAAGAAATAATTGGAGTCAGTTCGAGTTCGACATAACTAGATTTTACTTTATGTCATTATATTTATTCTCACAGAGTATAGATGGTGTTTGTGTTCTTTAAATCACTAAACATGTTTCTTTGTGGTTTCACAATCATGATTACACATCTTAAACAGATTCACGAACCAACATTTTAGTTCATTGTTCAATTCAAGTAACGTTGATTAGTAAATTTATAGCATTAATATTTTACTTAATTTAAGTTACCGCATTTCAAGACAAGTGCGTATTGTAACAATTAAGATGATTCACCAGTTATACATGATAATACTCGTATCAAAGCCATACACATAATATGAATGATAAATAATATCGTGAACGTAAAAAGTTCATGTACACACTATTGGTGTAAAGATTGTATAATTGTATTTTAGGCATCGGGAAATTATTTAAAAAAAACAATGAATACGGGGATAATGTGGGCTCTCATCGATAACATCAGCAAAATGTCGTTCGGAAGCCGAGACGCAATGTAATAGAAATTGCAAATGAACAAAATAATACATATCAAGGGATATACATGGAGCATCTTAGATTGATAACATTCCCGCTTAAAGGTTTGTATTTCGTTTTTGTTTAACGTCTCTCGTCCTACGAGAAGTATTTCCACAATAGAACCACTCCAATAGTGCACATCAAATAATACAAATGTGTACTAAGACAACATTTTGATATTAAAACTTAGAGTGTGACGGGAACGCCATTGACCAATAAATTGATATAATTGTGTCGTAGAGTCTTTAATATATTGAAAGTTCTTGAACTGAGATGTTATATTTAATATTCCAGCTCTGACTCATGTCCGTAAGTAGAATTACATTTACTTCTTCAATCTTAATTCAATGGCACACAATTCTAATATCAGTTAGAGAGAGAAACATGATACCATTTAAAACCTAAGATGAAAAAAGATGACAAAATATTGGGCCTCAAACACTCAGACAAATACGAAAAAAAATATTACCTGTATCGATACCTCTAACAGGTTAGTAGCGGTCGAATTGTGATAATTATAAGTTGTTGGGACTTCATATTACTGGAATCGTAAGTTAGCTCGAAGAAATAATTGGATTGATTTCGAGTTCGACATAACTAGATTCTGCTTTATGTCATTATATTTATTCTCAAAGAGTACAGGTGGTGTTTTCGTCCGTTTCAATTACTAAACATGTTTCTTGGTGGTTTCACAATCATGATTACACAATTTAAACAGATTCACGAACCAACATTTAGTTCATTGTTCAATTCAAGTAACGTTGATTAGTAAGTTTATAGCTTTTATATTTTACTTAATTTAAGCTACCGCATTTCAAGACAAGTGCGTATTGTTACAATTAAAATAAGTCACCAGTTATACATGGTAATACCCGTGTCAAAGCCAAACACATATTATGAATAATTAATAATCTCGTGACAGTAAAAAGTCCATGTACACAATATTGGTGCAAAAATTGTACAATTTTATTCTAGGCATCAGGAAATTATTTTTAATAAACAATGCATACGGGGATAATGTGGACTCTCATCGATAACATCAGCAAAATATCTTTCGGAAGCCGACACGCAATATTAATAGAAATTGCACATGAACAAAATATCAAGGGATATACATGGAACAGTTTAGATTGATAACATTCCCACTTAATGGTTTGTATTTCTTTTTTGTTTAACGTCTCTCGTCCTACGAAAAGTATTTCCACAATATAATCACTCCACTAGTGAACATCAAATAATACAAATGTGTACAAAGACAACATTTTAATAATAAGACTTAGAATATGACGTGAATGACATTGACCAATACATTGATATAATTGAGTTGTACAATCTTTAATATATTGAATGTTCTTGAATTGAGATGTTATATTTCATTTTCTAGCAGCACTGGACGAAACTGTCCGTAAGTAGACTTACATTTACTTCTTTAATCTTAATTTAATGGCACACAATTATAATATCAATTAGAGAGAGAAACATGATACCACTTAAAACCTAAGATGAAACAAAGATGACAAAATATTGGGCAACCAACATTCAGACAAAGAGGAATAGAGATTATGTGCAATTATGCCTCTAACAGGTCGGTAGCGGTCGAATTTTAATATTTATAAGTTGTTGGGACTTCATATTACTGGAATCATATGTTAGCTCGGAGAAATAATTGGATTGATTTCGAATTCGACATAACTAGATTCCGCTTTATGTCATTATATTTATTCTCACAGAGTACAAGTGGTGTTTTCGTCCGTTTCAATTACTAAACATGTTTCTCGGTGGTTTCACAATCATGACTACACAATTTAAACAGATTCACGAACCAACATTTAGTTCATTGTTCAATTCAAGTAACGTTGATTAGTAAGTTTATAGCTTTTATATTTTACTTAATTTAAGTTACCGCATTTCAAGACAAGTGCGTATTGTAACAATTAAAATAAGTCACCAGTTATACATGGTAATACCCGTGTCAAAGCCAAACACATATTATGAATAATTAATAATCTCGTGACAGTAAAAAGTCCATGTACACAATATTGGTGCAAAGATTGTACAATTTTATTCTAGGCATCAGAAAATTAGTTTTAATAAACAATGCATACGGGGATAATGTGGACTCTCATCGATAACATCAGCAAAATATCTTTCGGAAGCCGACACGCAATATTAATAGAAATTGCACATGAACAAAATATCAAGGGATATACATGGAACAGTTTAGATTGATAACATTCCCACTTAATCGTTTGTATTTCTTTTTTGTTTAACGTCTCTCGTCCTACGAAAAGTATTTCCACAATATAATCACTCCACTAGTGAACATTAAATAATACAAATGTGTACAAAGACAACATTTTAATAATAAGACTTAGAATATGACGTGAATGACATTGACCAATACATTGATATAATTGAGTTGTACAATCTTTAATATATTGAATGTTCTTGAAATGAGATGTTATATTTCATTTTCTAGCAGCACTGGACGAAACTGTCCGTAAGTAGACTTACATTTACTTCTTTAATCTTAATTTAATGGCACACAATTATAATATCAATTAGAGAGAGAAACATGATACCACTTAAAACCTAAGATGAAACAAAGATGACAAAATATTGGGCCACCAACATTCAGACAAAGAGGAATAGAGAATATGTGCAATTATGCCTCTAAAAGGTCGGTAGCGGTCGAATTTTAATATTTATAAGTTGTTGGTACTTCATATTAATGGAATCATATGTTAGCTCGAAGAAATAATTGGGGTCAGTACGAGTTCGACATAACTATATTTTACTTTATGTCATTATATTTATTCTCACAGAGTATAGGTGGTGTTTTTGTCCGTTTCAATCACTAAACATGTTTCTGTGTGGTTTCACAATCACGATTGAAAAATTTAAACATATTCACGAACCAACATTGTAGTTCATTGTTCAATTCAAGTAACGTTCATAAGTAAATTTATAGCTTTAATGTTTAACTTAATATAAGCTACCACACTTCAAGACAAGTGCGTATTGTAGCAATTAAGATAAGTAACCAGTTATACATGGTATATACCCGTGCCAAAACCATGCACATATTACGAATAATTAATAATCTCGTTACATTAAAAAGTTCATGTACACAATATTGGTGTAAAGATTGCATAATTTTATTTTAGGCATCAGCAATTTATTTTTAATAAACAATAAACACGGGGATATTGTGGACTCTCATCGATAACATCAGCAAACTATCTTTCAGAAGCCGAGACGCAATATTAATAGAAATTGCAAATGAAAAAAATAATACATATAAAGGGATGTACATGGAACAGCTTAGACTGATAAAAGTCCCACCTAACGCTCTGTGTTTCTTGTTTGTTTAACGTCTCTCGTCAAACGGGAAGTATTTCCAAAATAGAACCACTCCCGTAGTGAACATGAAAAAATACAAATGTGTACAAAGACAACATTTTAATATTAAAACTTAGAGTATGACAGGAACAACATTGACCAATAAATTGATGTAATTGAGTCGTAGAATCTTTAATATATTGAATGTTCTTGAATTGAGATGTTATATTTAATATTCCAGTACTGCATGATGAACTGGGTGAACATACCAGTAAGTAGACTTACATTTACTTCTTTAATCTTAATTTAATGGCACAACGTTCTAATATCAGTTAGAGAGAGAAACATGATACCAGATAAAACTTAAATTGAAGCAAAGATCACAAAATATTGGGCATCAAACACTCAGACAAATAAGAATAAAGATTACCTGTATTGATACCTCTAACAGGTCAGTAGCGGTCAAAACGTAATAATTATAAGTTCTTGGTACTTCATGTTACTGGAATCGTATGTTAGCTCGAAGAAATAATTGGAGTCAGTTCGAGTTGGACATAACTAGATTTTACTTTATGTCAACATATTTATTCTCACAGAGTATAGGTGGTGTTTTTGTCCGTTTCAATCACTAAACATGCTTCTGTGTGGTTTCACAATCACGATTGGACATTTTAAACAGATTCACGAACCAACATTTTAGTTCAATGCTCAATTCAAGTAACGTTGATTAGTAAATTTATAGCTTTAATATTTTACTTAAGTTACCACATATCAAGACAAGTGCGTATTGTAGCAATTAAGATAAGTCACCAGTCTTATCTGGTAATACCCGTGTCGAAACCATACACATATTATGAATAATTAATAATCGCGTGACAGTAAAAAGTTCATGTACACAATATTGGTGTAAAGATTGTATAATTTTATTTTAGGAATCAGGAAATTCCTTTTAATAAAAAATGAACGCGGTTATAATGTGGACTCTCATCGATAACATCAGCAAAATGTCTTTTAGAAGCCGAGACGCAATATTAATAGAAATTGCAAATGAAAAAAAAATATCAAGGGATATACATGGAACAGTTTAGACAGATAAAATTCCCACTTAATGGTTAGTGTTTCTTTTTATTTAACGTCTCTCGTCCTACCAGAAGTATTTCCACAATATAATCACTCCACTAGTGAACATCAAATAATACAAATGTGTGCAAATACAACATTTTAATAATAAGACTTAGAGTATGACGTGAACGACTTCGACCAAGAAATTGATATAATTGAGTTGTACATTCTTTAATATATTGAATGTTCTTGAAATGAGATGTTATATTTCATATTCTAGCAGCACTGGACGAAATTGTCCGTAAGTAGACTTACATTTACTTCTTTAATCTTAATTTAATGGCACACAATTATAATATCAATTAGAGAGATAAACATGATACCACTTAAAACCTAAGATGAAACAAAGATGACAAAATATTGGGCCACCAACATTCAGAAAAAGAGGAACAGAGATTATGTGCAATTATGCCTCTAACAGGTCGGTAGCGGTCGAATTTTAATATTTATAAGTTGTTGGTACTTCATATTACTGGAATCGTATGTTAGCTCGAAGAAATAATTGGGGTCAGTTCGAGTTCGACATAACTAGATTTTACTTTATGTCATTATATTTATTCTCACAGAGTATAGGTGGTGTTTTGTCCGTTTCAATCACTAAACATGTTTCTGTGTGGTTTCACAATCACGATTGAAAAATTTAAACATATTCACGAACGAACATTGTAGTTCATTGTTCAATTCAAGTAACGTTCATAAGTAAATTTATAGCTTTAATGTTTTACTTAATATAAGCTACCACATTTCAAGACAAGTGTGTATTGTAGCAATTAAGATAAGTCACCAGTTATACATGGTAATACCCGTGCCAAAACCATGCACATATTACGAATAATTAATAATCTCGTGACAGTAAAAAGCTCATGTACACACGATTGGTGTAAAGATTGCATAATTTTATTCTAGGCACCAGGAAATTATTTTTAATAAACAATAAACTCTGGGATATTGTGGACTCTCATCGATAACATCAGCAAAATATCTTTCAGAAGCCGAGACGCAATATTAATAGAAATTGCAAATGAAAAAATAATACATATAAAGGGATATACATGGAACAGCTTAGACTGATAAAAATCCCACCTAACGCTCTGTCTTTCTTGTTTGTTTAATGTCTCTCGTCAAACGGGAAGTATTTCCAAAATAGAACCACTCCCCTAGTGAACATGAACAAATACAAATGTGTACAAAGACAACATTTTAATATTAAAACTTAGAGTATGACAGGAACAACATTCACCAATAAATTGATGTAATTGAGTCGTAGAATGTTTAATATATTGGATGTTCTTGAATTGAGATGTTATATTTAATATTCCAGCACTGCATGATGAACTGGTTGAACATACCAGTAAGTAGACTTACATTTACTTCTTTAATCTTAATTTAATGGCACAAAGTTCTAATATCAGTTAGAGAGAGAAACATAATACCAGATACAATTTAAAATGAAGCAAAGATCACAAAATATTGGGCCTCAAACACTCAGACAAATAAGAATAAAGATTACCTGTATTGATACCTCTAACAGGTCAGTAGCGGTCAAATCGTAATAATTATAAGTTGTTGGTACTTCAGATTACTGGAATCGTAAGTTACCTCGAAGAAATAATTGGAGTCAGTTCGTGTTCGACATAACTAGATTTTACTGTATGTCATTATATTTATTCTCACAGAGAATAGATGATATTTGTGTCCGTTTCAATAACTAAACATGTTTCTGTGTGGTTTCACAATCACGATTGAACATTTTAAACAGATTAACGAACCAACATTTTAGTTCAATGCTCAATTCAAGTAACGTTGATTAGTAAATTTATAGCTTTAATATTTTACTTAAGTTACCACATATCAAGACAAGTGCGTATTGTAGCAATTAAGATAAGTCACCAGTCTTACATGGTAATACCCGTGTCGAAACCATACACATATTATGAATAATTAATAATTTCGTGACACTAAAAAGTTCATGTACACAATATTGGTGTAAAGATTGTATAATTTTATTTTAGGCATCAGGAAATTCCTTTTAATAAACAATGAACGCGGTTATAATGTGGACTCTCATCGATAACATCACCAACATGTCTTTTAGAAGCCGAGACGCAATATTAATAGAAATTGCAAATGAAAATAAAATATCAAGGGATATACATGGAACAGTTTAGACTGATACAATTCCCACTTAATGGTTTGTGTTTCTTTTTATTTAACGTCTCTCGTCCTACCAGAAGTATTTCCACAATAAAATCACTCCACTGGTGAACATCAAATAATACAAATGTGTGCAAATACAACATTTTAATAATACGACTTAGAGTATGACGTGAACGACATCGACCAATAAATTGATATAATTGAGTTGTACATTCTTTAATATATTGAATGTTCTTGAAATGAGATGTTATATTTCATATTCTAGCAGCACTGGACGAAACTCACCGTAAGTAGACTTACATTTACTTCTTTAATCTTAATTTAATGGCACACAATTCTATTATCAATCAGAGAGAGAAACATGATGCCGCTTAAAACCTAAGATGAAACAAAGATGACAAAATATTGGGCCACAAACACTCAGACAAAGAGGAATAAAGATTATGTGAAAATATGCCTCTAACAGGTCTGTAGCGGTCGAATTTTAATAATTATATGTTGTTGGTACTTCATATTACTGGAATCGTATGTTAGCTCGAAGAAATAATTGGAGTCAGTTCGAGTTCGACATAACTAGATTTTACTTTATGTCATTATATTTATTCTCACAGAGTATAGGTGGTGTTTTTGTCCGTTTCAATCACTAAACATGCTTCTGTGTGGTTTCACAATCACGATTGAAAAATTTAAACATATTCACGAACAAACATTGTAGTTCATTGTTCAATTCAAGTAACGTTCATAAGTAAATTTATAGCTTTAATGTTTTACTTAATATAAGCTACCACATTTCAAGACAAGTGCGTATTGTAGCAATTAAGATAAGTCACCAGTTATACATGGTGATACCCGTGCCAAAACCATGCACATATTACGAATAATTAATAATCTCGTGACAGTAAAAAGTTCATGTACACAATTAAAGATTGCATAATTTTATTTTAGGCACCAGGAAATTATTTTTAATAAACAATGAACACGGGGATATTGTGGACTCTCATCGATAACATCAGCAAAATATCTTTCAGAAGCCGAGACGCAATATTAATAGAAATTGCAAATGAAACAAATAATTCATATAAAGGGATATACATGGAACAGCTTAGACTGATAAAAGTCCCACCGAACGCTCTGTGTTTCTTTTTTGTTTAACGTCTCTCGTCAAACGGGAAGTATTTCCAAAATAGAACCACTCCCCTAGTGAACATGAAAAAATACAAATGTGTACAAAGACAACATTTTAATATTAAAACTTAGAGTATGACAGGAACAACATTGACCAATAAATTGATGTAATTGGGTCGTAGAATCTTTAATATATTGAATTTTCTTGAATTGAGATGTTATATTTAATATTCCAGCACTGCATGATGAACTGGGTGAACATACCTGTAAGTAGACTTTCATTTACTTCTTTAATCTTAATTTAATGGCACAAAGTTCTAATATCAGTTAGAGAGAGAAACATGATACCAGATAAAACTTAAAATGAAGCAAAGATCACAAAATATTGGACCTCAAACACTCAGACAATTAAGAATAAAGATTATCTGTATTGATACCTCTAACAGGTCAGTAGCGGTCAAATCGTAATAATTATAAGTTGTTGGTACTTCAGATTACTGGACTCGTAAGTTACCTCGAAGAAATAATTGGAGTCAGTTCGTGTTCGACATAACTAGATTTTACTTTATGGTATTGTATTTATTCTCACAGAGAATGGATGATCTTTGTGTCCGTTTCAATCACTAAACATGTTTCTGTGTGGTTTCACAATCACGATTCAACATTTTAAACAGATTCACGAACCAACATTTTAGTTCAATGCTCAATTCAGGTAACGTTGATTAGTAAATTTATAGCTTTAATATTTTACTTAAGTTACCACATATCAAGACAAGTGCGTATTGTAGCAATTAAGATAAGTCACCAGTCTTACATGGTAATACCCGTGTCGAAACCATACACATATTATGAATAACTAATAATCTCGTGACAGTAAAAAGTGCATGTACACAATATTGGTGTAAAGATTGTATAATTTTATTTTAGGCATCAGAAAATTAATTTTAATAAATAATGAACGCGGCTATAATGTGGACTCTCATCGATAACATCAGCAAAATGTCTTTTTGAAGCCGAGACGCAATATTAATAGAAATTGCAAATGAAAAAAAAATATCAACGGATATACATGGAACAGTTTAGACTGATAAAATTCCCACTTAATGGTTTGTGTTTCTTTTTATTTAAGGTCTCTCGTCCTATCATAAGTATTTCCACAATATAATCACTCCACTAGTGAACATCAAATAATACAAATGTGTGCAAATACAACATTTTAATAATAAGACTTAGAGTATGATGTGAACGACATTTACCAATAAATTGATATAATTGAGTTGTACAATCTTTAATATATTGAATGTTCTTGAATTGAGATGTTATATTTCATATTCTAGCAGCACTGGGCGAAATTCTCCGTAAGTAGACTTACATTTACTTCTTTAATCTTAATTTAATGGCACACAATTCTAATATCAATTAGAGAGAGAAACATGATACCGCTTAAGACCTAAGATGAAACAAAGATGACAAAATATTGGGCCACAAACACTCGAATTGTAATTATTATAAGTTGTTGGTACTTCATATTACTGGAATCGTAAGTTAGCTCGAAGAAATAATTGGAGTCAGTTCGTGTTCGACATAACTAGATTTTACTTTATGTCATTAATATTTATTCTCACAGAGTATAGGTGGTGCTTGTGTCCGTTTCAATCACTATACATGTTTCTTTGTGGCTTCACAATATAAACAGATTCACGAACCAACATTTTAGTGCATTGTTCAATGCAAGTAACATTGATTAGTAAATTTATAGCTTTAATATTTTGATAATTTAAGTTACCATATTTCAGATCAAGTGCGTATTTTAACAATTAAGATAAGTCACCAGTTATACATTGTAATACCAGTGTCAAAACCATACACATATTATAAATAATTAATAATCTCGTGACAGTAAAACGTTCATGTACACAATATTGGTGTAACGATTGCATAATTTTATTTTTGCCTTCAGGAAATTATTTTTAATAAACAATGAATATGGGGATAATGTGGACTCTCATCGATAACATCAACAAAATGTCTTTCAAAAGCCGAGACGCAATATTAATAGAAATATCAAATGAAAAACAAAAATAAATATCAAGGGAAATACATGGAACAGTTTAGATTGATACAATTCTCACTTAATTGTTAGTGTTTCTTGTTTGTTTAACATCTCTCGTCCTTCGGGAAGTATTTCCACAATAGAACCACTCCGCTAGTGGACATCAAATAATACAAATGTAGATTTACTTTTACTTCTGTAATCTTAATGTCATGGCACAAAGTCCTAATATCAATTAGAGAGAGAAGCATGATACCAGATAAAACCTAAACTGAAGCAAGGATTGCAAAATATCGGGCCCCAAACACTCAGACAAAGAAGAATAGAGATTACATGAATTAATACCTCCAACAGGTCAGTAGCGGTCGAATTGTAATAATTATGAAGCGATAATGTGCTGACAGATGAGAGTGGAAACATTCCTTAGTCCGCGATCAATGTAGTTCCATGTAAGACCATTAAATCGACAATTAATGCCGTGAAGGTTTCAAATACAATACATGTATCTCCATTCTAATGTAATCGTGTGTAAAGATGTACATTGCCACATAATTGACAAGATGATGTATGTGGCTACAATTCTAAAAAAAGAAAATAGCTCATGATATTAAAACCGTGAGAATCGATACCGTGAAAATTACAGCATTGTCCCATCACAAACTAGGAATATTAAACAACTACAATAGAATGTTCAATGCAAGTAACTCTGATTAGTAAATTTATAGATTAATATTTAAGCTACAAAATTTCAAGACAAGTGCATATTTGAAACAAGTAAGATATCTGGCTAGTTCTACATGGTAGCAACAATATAAAAAACATACAGATATTATGAATAACAGTAAAATGTTCATCTACACAGTATTGGTGTAAAGATTGTATAATTTTATTTTAGGGGTCGGTTTGTTGAGTAAATTCTTTATATTCAACAATGGATAGGGGATATTGTGGAGTTTAATTCATAACATCAGTAGAATGTCTTACAGACACCGAGACACAAATTATTGAAATTGCAAATAAAAA
>MJUT01057822.1:45917-62301 GCA_002080005.1 Gigantidas platifrons
AAAATTTTGTCATTCAACGAAGTGTTTAATTCTTTATCACTTTGTTTTGTGTACTTGGTGTTGTTTTACAAACCATTTTAGACGTTTATAAATATATATATATATATAATTCTTTGAATGGTTAACAACCTTAACTAATGCTCTATTTTTTTATTTTGTTTTTCATTATTGTTTAGTTTGCTTCTATGTATTGTGTTTCTGCAACAGTATCACGTAGCGTTTGAAGCACACGGCCATAAACTATAAATCTATATATTTGAGTTACCAAATTTCAAGTATTCATGGTAACAAATCAGATATTTCCCCAGTTCTACATGGTGACAGCAGGAATCATATCCATACACAGATTATAAATAACAAAGTATTTGTAAACAGTAACACGTTCATATACAAAGCAGTGGAGGAACGATGACATTATTCTAGTTTAGTGGGTCAGCTTGTTCAGCAATTCCTTTATATTCAATAATGGAAACGGTGATATTATGGAATCTTAAAAAAGCAATTTCTTTATATTCAATAGTGGGAACGGAGATATTATGGAATCTAATTGATATCATTAGCAAATTGTCTGTCAGAAGTCGAGACTCAACATTATAGAAATTGCAAATGAAGAAGTAATATTTCAGTACTGAACAGAAGCACATCCCAAAAATGCACAAGACAACACGAACAATAAATATCAAGCGATATACATGGAACAGTCTAGAATGATCAAATTCCTCTCCAATGTTCTGTGTTTTATTTGTATATAACGTCTCTCGTCCTACGGGAAGCATAACTTAGGAAAAGTCATTACCGGAAAGTACACAACAACATTGTAATATGAAATAGTATTTCAAACGCCTGTGCAGAGATCTACATACATGCGTTAGAATATGTAATAACTCTAACACTCTGTTTTTGTGCTATCAACGTATATCTTGTCCCTACGACATGCGTTTCTTCAATAATAAAACCTATTGTATGACTTGAATGACATTAACCAATAAATTGATATAATTGAGTTGAGGAAGCTGTAATATATTGAATGTTCTTGCACTGAGATGTTATATTTAATATTCCAGAACGGGACCTGCGTTCTAGTAAGTATAGCTACATTTACTTCTTCAATCTTAATTTAATGACAGAACGTTAAAATATCAATTAGAGAGGAAAACATGATACCTGATAAAACTTAAAATGAAGCAAGGGTCACAAAATATTGGGCACCAAACACTCAGACAAAGAAGTATAGATAGTACATTAATTTATACTTCTAACAGATTAGTAACCCATGGTTCATACATGACACCAGTCGTATATTAGGACGTTATATGTATGCACCCATGATAACAATTATAGAGATATACAATTACAAATGTGGTAAATCGTAAAACACCTCGTTATCTTAATCACAGAATAGATTTAAAATACAAATCTAAATTTAGTAGGTGTAAAAGTACCGAAGGGGCAATACAAAATGGATAATTCAAAGAAACTAGCAACATAATGTACACAAGAGGGAAAATACAAAACAAAAACAAAACGATATATGCATAGGACAACAATATAAGTAGACAAACACAAATAAGGTAAATAAGACATTAGCCCTCCAACAAACAATATGAAATCGTTTTTATACAGACATCGTAACTGACATCAAAACACGGAAACCAGAGAATATTTGATAGGTGACTCAAATTAATCGAAATGAAATGTTTGGTTCGTTTGAGTTCGACATAGCAAGGTTTGACATTATGTCATTAGTATTTCTCTACAGAGTATAAGTGGTTTTGTGTACGTTACAATCAGTAAACACGATTCATTTTGATTGTACAATCATGATTACAAAAATTAAACCGGTTAATTAACCAAGAGTTTAGTTCATTGCTCAATTTAAGCTGATTAGTACATTTATAGCTTCAATATTTAATTTTGAAAATTTATTTGACCAAATGTCAACCAAAGTGCATATGTTCACAAATCAGATATTTCACCAGTTCTACATGGTGACATGTATCAGATGCACATACAGATTATGAATAATTAATTATCTCTAAATACTAAACAGTAGGGGAGTCAGTTTGCTCCGTAAGATCTTTATGTTCAACAATGGACACGGGGATATTGTGGGGTTTAATTTATATATTCAGGAAGATGTCTTTCAGATACCGAGAAACAAGTTATTGAAATTGCAAATCAAAAAGTAATATTTTTGTATTGAGCAGAATCACACCCCAACAACTGCAGAATAAAATGTGAACAATAAATATCAAGGGATATTAATAGGAACATGTGGACTAATAAAAATCCGACCTAACTCTCTGCATTTTATTTGTATTTTGGCACAAATGTAAAATATTAGAGAATGACATGCGACACCAGACAGATTAAACTTCAAATAAATCAGAGAAAAGTAACACTTGGAGTATGATGGTTGCTAATAGCCGCCTATCAATGAAATATTTAGGTATTGAACGGCTACACATCCCAAATAAATAAAAGAACGATTTAGGTTGATGGNATTGCGAAAAATGCGACTGATGTGAAATCGCAATAATTAAACCTCGCATTTCGGAATCATAAGTATCCATTTGTACTGGACGACTTCATGCTTCGCAATAATAAAAATTGCAACCCGTGAAAATTTTCGAAGATCGCAATAATAAATGAACGCAATAATTTCCGAATTTACAGTAATTATAAGTTGTTGGTACTTCAGATTACTGGAATCGTAAGTTAGTTCGAAGAAATAATTGGAGTCAGTTCGTGTTCGACATAACCAGATTTTACTTTATGTCATTAATATTTATTCTCACAGAGTATAGATGGTATTTCTGTCCGTTTCAATCACTAAACGTGTTTCTTTGTTGTTGCACACTCATGATTACACATCTTAAACAGATTCACGAAGCAACATTTTAGTTCATTGGTCAATTCAATTAACGTTAATTAGTAAATTTATAGCTTTAACATTTTACCTAATTTAAGTTACCACATTTCAAGACAAGTGCGTATTGTGACAATTAAGATAAGTCACCAGTTATACATGGTAATACCCGTGTCAAAACAATGCACATATTACGCATAATTAAGGATCTCGTGACAGTACAAGTTCATGTCCACAATATTGTTGTAAAGATTGTATAATTTTATTTTAGTCATCAGGAAATTCTTTTTAATGGACAATGAATACGGGGATAATGTGGACTCTCATCGATATCAGCAAAATGTCTTTCAAAAGTCGAGACGAAATAATAATAGAAATTGCAAATGAAAAAGATAATACATATCAAGGGATATACATGGAACAGCTTAGACTGATAAAAGTCACACCTAGCGCTCTGTGTTTCTTTTTTTTTTTGACGTCTCTCGTCCTATGAGAAATATGGCACACAATTATAATATCAGTTAGAGAGAGAAACATGATACCAGATAAAACTTAAAATGAAGTAAGGATCACAAAATATTGGGCTTCAAACACTCAGACAAATAAGAATAACAATTACCTGTATCGATACCTCTAACAGGTCAGTAGCTGTCGAATTGCAATAATTATAAGTTGTTGGTTCTTCAAATTACTGGAATCGTAAGTTAGCTCGAATGATTAATTGGAGTCAGTTCGAGTTCGACATAACTAGATTTTACTTTATGTCATTATATTTATTCTCACAGAGTATAGGTGGTGTTTTTGCCTTTTCAATCACTAAACATGTTTATTTGTGGCTTCACAATAATGACTACACAATATAAACAGATTCACGAAGCAACATTTTAGTTCATTGTTCAATTCAACTAACATTGATTACTAAATTTATAGTTCTAATATTTTAATAATTTAAGCTACCATATTTCAGAACAAGTGCGTATTTTAACAATTAAGATAAGTCACCAGTTATACATTGTAATACCAGTGTCAAAGCCATACACATATTGTGAATAATTAATAATCTCGTGACAGTGAAACGTTCATTTACACAATATTGGTGTAACGATTGCATAATTTTATTTTAGGCATCTGGAAATTCTTTTTAATAAACAATTAACGCGGGGATAATGCGGACTCTCATCGATAACATAAGCAAAAATGCATTTTATAAGCGGAGACGCAATATTAATAGAAATTGCAAATGAAAAAAAAATATCAAAGGTTATACATGGAACAGCTTAGACTGAAAAAATTCCCACATAATGGTTTGTGTTTCTTTTTATTTAACGTCTCTCGTCCTACAAGAAGTATTTCCACAATAGAATCACTCCACTAGTGAACATCAAATAATACAAGTGTGTACAAAGACAACATTTTAATATTAAAACTCAGAGTATGACGGGAACGCCTTTGACCAATAAATTGAAATAATTGAGTCGTAGAATCTTTAATATATTGAATGTTCTTGAATTGAGATGTTATATTTAATATTCCAGTACTGCATCATGAACTGGTTAACATTACGCGTAAGTAGACTTACATTTACTTCTTTAATCTTAATTTAATGGCACAAAGTTCTAATATCACTTACAGAGAGAAACATGATACCAGATAAATTTTAAAACGAAGCAAGGATCACAAAATATTGGGCCTCAAGTACTCAAGTACTCAGACAGATAAGAATACAGATTACCTGTATCGATATCTCTAACAGGTCAGTAGCTGTCGAATTGCAATAATTATAAGTTGTTGGTTCTTCAGATTACTGGAATCGTAAGTTAGCTCGAATAATAAATTGGAGTCAGTTCGAGTTCGACATAACTAGATTTTACTTTATGTCAATATATTTATTCTCACAGAGTATAGGTGGTGTTTTTGTCCGTTTCAATCACTATACATGTTTCTTTGTGGCTTCACAATAATGATTACACAATATAAACAGATTCACGAAGCAACATTTTAGTTCATTGTTCAATTCAAGTAACATTGATTAGTAAATGTATAGCTCTAATATTTTAATAATTTAAGTTGCCATATTTCAGAACAAGAGCGTATTTTAACAATTAAGATAAGTCACCAGTTATACATTGTAATACAGTGTCAAAGCCATACACATATTGTGAATAATTAATAATCTCGTGACAGTGAAACGTTCATGTACACACTATTGGTGTAACGATTGCATAATTTTATTCTAGGCATCGGGAAATTCTTTTTAATAAACAATGAACGCGGGAATAATGCGGACTCTCATCGATAACATAAGCAAAATGCATTTTATAAGCCGAGACGCAATATTAATAGAAATTGCAAATGAAAAACAAAATACCAAGGGATATACATGGAACAGTTTAGACTGATAAAATTCCCACTTAATGGTTTGTGTTTCTTTTTATTTAACGTCTCTCGACCTACCAGAAGTATTTCCATAATAGAATCACTCCACTAGTGAACATCAAATAATACAAATGTGTGTAAATACAGCATTGTAATAATAAGACTTAGAGTATGATGTGAACGACATTGACCAATAAATTGATATAATTGAGTTGTACAATCCTTAATATATTGAATGTTCTTGAATTGAGATGTTATATTTAATATTCCAATACCAGAAGCGGATACTTGTAAGTAGATTTACATTTACTTCTTCAATCTTAATTTAATGGCACAAAGTTCTAATATCAAATAGAGAGAGAAACATTTTGCCATTTAAAACCTAATATGAAACAAAGATGACAAAATATTGGGCCTCAAACACTCAGACAAATACGAAGAAAAGATTACCTGTATTGATACTTCTATTATGTCGGTAGCGGTCGAATTGTAATAATTATAAGTTGTTGGTACTTCATATTACTGGAATCGTAAGTTAGCTCGAAGAAATAATTGCAGTCAGTTCGAGTTCGACATAATTAGATTTTACTTTATGTCATTATATTTATTCTCACAGAGTATAGGTGGTGTTTTTGTCCGTTTCAATCATTAAGCATGTTTCTTTGTGGTTTCACAATCATGATTACACAATTTAAACAGATTCACGAACCAACATTTTAGTTCATTGTTCAATTCAAGTAACGTTGATTAGTAAATTTATAGCTTTAATATTTTACTTAGGTTACCACATATCAAGACAAGTGCGTATTGTAGACAATGAACGCGGGGATAATGCGGACTCTCATCAATAACATAAGCAAAATGCATTTTATAAGCCGAGACGCAATATTAATAGAAATTGCAAATGAAAAAAAAATACCAAGGGTTATACATGGAACAGTTTAGACTGAAAAAAATCCCTCTAAATGGTTTGTGTTTCTTTTTATTTTACATCTCTCGTCCTACAAGAAGTATTTCCTCAATAGAATCACTCCACTAGTAAACATCAAATAATACAAATGTGCACAAAGACAACATTTTAATATTAAAACTCAGAGTATGACGGGAACGCTTTTGACCAATAAATTGAAATAATTGAGTCGTAGAATCTTTAATATATTGAATGTTCTTTAATTGAGATGTTATATTTATTATTCCAGATCGTGGTGTTGCACCGATTTTTCATACCGGTAAGTAGACTTACATTTACATCTTTAATCTTAATTTAATGGCACAAAGATCTAATATCATTTACAGATAGAAACATGATACCAGATAAAATTAAAAACGAAGCAAGGATCACAAAATATAGGGCCTCAAGCACTCAGACAGATAAGAATAAAGATTACCTGTATCGATATTTCTAAAGATTATGTGAAAATATGCCTCTAACAGGTCAGTAGCGGTCGAATTGTAATAATTATAAGTTGTTGGTTCTTCAGATTACTGGAATCGTAAGTTAACTCGAAGAAATAATTGGAGTCAGTTCGAGTTCGACATAACTAGACTTTACTTTATGTCATAATATATAAAGAGTATAGATTGTGTTTGTTTCCGTTTCAATCACTAAGTTCATTGTTCAATTCACGTAACATTGATTAGTAAATTAATAGCTTTAATATTTTACTTAATTTAAGTTACCACATTTCTAGACAAGTGCGTATTGCAACAATTAAGATAAGTCACCAGTTATACATGGTAATACCCGTGTCAAAGCCATACACATATTATGCATAATTAATAATCTCGTGACAGTAAAAAGTTCATGTACACAATATAGTTGTAAAGGTTGCATAATTTTATTTTAGGCTTCAGGAAATTATTTTTAATAAACAATGAATACGGGGATAATGTGGACTCTCATCGATAACATCAACAAAATGTCTTTCAAAAGCCGAGACGCAATATTAATAGAAATATCAAACGAAAAAAAAATAATACATATCAAGGGATATACATGGAACAGTTTAAACTGATACAATTCTCACTTAATTGTTAGTGTTTCTTTTTTGTTTAACATCTCTCGTCCTTCGGGAAGTATTTCCACAATAGAAGCACTCCTCTAGTGGACATCAAATAATACAAATGTAGATTTACCTTTACTTTTACTGTAATCTTAATGTAATGGCACACAGTTCTAATATCAATTAGAGAGAGAAACATGATACCAGATAAAACCTAAAATGAAGCAAGGATTACAAAATATCGGAACCCAAAGAAGAATAGAGATTACATGAATTAATACCTCCAACAGGTCAATAGCGGTCGAATTGTAATAATTATAAAGCGATAATATGCTGACAGATGAGAGTGGAAACATTCCTTAGTCCGCGATCAATGTAGTTCCATGTAAGACTATTAAATCGACAATTAATGCCGTGGAATTTTCAAATACAATATATGTATCTCCATTCTAATGTAGTCATGTGTAAAGATGTGCATTGCCACATTATTGACAAGATGATGTATGTGGCTAAGATTAAACAAAAACAATAGCTCATGATATTAAAACTGTGAGAATCGATATCGTGAAAATTACAGCATTGTCCCATCACAAACTAGGAATATTAAACAACTACAATAGAATGTTCAATGCAAGTAACTCTGATTAGTAAATTTTTAGATTAATATTTAACCTAGAGAATTTAAGCTACAAAATTTCAGGACAAGTGCATATTGAAACAAACAAGATATCTAGTCAGTTCTACATGGTAGCAACAATATCAAAAGCATATAGAAATTATGAATAACAGTAAAATGTTCATCTACACAGCATTAGTGAAAAGATTGTATAATTTTATTTTATGGGGTCGGTTTGTTGAATAAATTCTTTATATTCAACAATGGACACGGGGATATTGTGGAATTTATTTTATACCTTCAGCAAAATTATAGAAATTGGACATGATAAAATAATGTTTCAGTTTTGAACAGAAGCACATCACAACAATGCAGAAGAAAGTACGAACAATACATATCAAGGGATATACATGAAAAATTAGAATTCATAAAATTTCTAATTAAAACTATGTTTTTCTTTTTTATTTAACGTCTCTCGTCCTATGGAGACTATTTCCGCAATAGTACCATTCCACTACTTAGAGAATATCATATAATACAACAATTACCGGTATGTACAAAGACAACATTTTAAAATAGAATATTAATTTAGAGTATGACATGAACGACAATGAAAAATAAATTGATATAATTGAGTATTAGAAGCTGTAATATATTGAATGGTCTTGCACTGAGATGTTATATTTAATATTCCAGAACGGAAATGGCGTACTAGTAAGTAGACTTACATTTGCTTCTTCAATCTTAATTTAATGGCACAAAGTTAAAATATCAATTAGAAGTTGGAGCTGTAATACCAGATAAAACCTAAAATGAAGCTAAAATCACAAAATACTGGGACCCAAAAACTGAGAAAAAGACGAATAGAGAGTACATGAACCGATACTTCTAACACTCTGGTGCATACATGACGCCCGTCGTGTATAAGGACAGAATATGTGAGTAGCCATGATAACAAGTATACACGTAGACATTTACAAATTATATAAATCATACAGTAAAATTTCGTTATCTAGAACACAGACAAGTTGTACATTGATTTAGAATAGCGGCCGAATTGTAATAATACAAGGTGTTGATACTTCAGATAACTGGAATCGTAAGTTAACTCGAATAAATAATTTGAGTCCGTTCGAGTTCGACATAACAATATTTTAATTTATGTTATTAATAATTCTTTACAGAATGTAGATGTTTTTTGTGTCCGTTACAATCAATGGGCTGGTTTTATTTTGATTTCCTAATCATGACTACAACATTTAAACAGGTTCATCTACCAACAGGGTAGTTCCTTGTTCAATTTAATGATTACACAAGCCAAGATACAAAAAATGTACCAACAAATTTATGTATATAATGCATAAACAGTTATTGTGGCAAAAAATGGATTGTGATACTGTTCGCTTTCATTAATATATTTACTTTTATAATAAATAACAATCTGAAATTCATTCATTCATCGTTGTCATTGTCGCATTCTATGATGAATTACAGAAACAGTAATAACTAAATGAAACGAAAATAATGTTACATATGTTAAAACGTTATTCAAACTATGGCTTCAATTAATTATTTCGATTCTAGGAGGAAAAATCTAACGGATATTTTGAAGTGGAAGTCATGAATAGGATTGGTTGTAATAACAAAATCCACTAGTATCAAGGGGTGTTGGGAAGTTAACAGAACAGTCAAAAAAAGCGTTTGTACAGGACTGTTCCATTTAAGAAAATATGACTTAATAAACATAGTTAAGACACATATTCCATTAAGATTCCAATAAAAGATTATTAATTTCTACTTGTATTACTTTAATTGATGGTTTATTCCATCAGATAGTAAAATACACTGTAAAACACCTATAGGACATCGCACATGTGCTAAACATAATTGTGCTATTTCGAGAATTGTTTTGTTTAAAAATCGAAAGCACCACATCCTAATTTGCCCTGCACTCATTACATTGAAAGTAAGCGATTTAATTTTGCTTTGTACAGTATATAATTAACAGTTTCCTAGTACCAGTATCCAATTAATAGTATCATAGTACCAGTAAACAATTAACAGTCTCCTAGTACCAGTATTCAATTAACAGTCTCCTAGTATCAGCATACAATTAATAGTATCATAGTACCGGTATACAATCAAAAGTCTCATATTACCAGTAAACAGCTTACAGTCTCCTGGTACCAGTTTACAATTAACTGTCTCCTAGTAACAATTAATTCATGTAGAAGGAAAGGAATAAAACAGTAACAGTTTGAGACGGTCAGAATAGGTTAGGGGCATGCGGGGTGGGGGTTTTAAATCGATCAACGGGATCCCAACGAACATCCATGTTTGTTTTTTCAAGCGTATTTCATTATTACATATATATAACAATGGAATAAAAATATAGATTTCAAATAAAGTGGTCACGAAGCTTTTCTTGAATAACTTTAGTTCCCATTTTTCAATAAAACACCAGATGGTAAAACAACACAAAAACATTTTCACCAATAGGTAATATGAATTATGAATTGTCAGTAACAAGAACATGTATATATGAAAAGAAAAGCATAATGCTTTTTTTCAAAATTGTATTCTGTGTAAATTTCACACACGAATCTCAAACAGGATACAACAACAAAAGTCAAAAACGATAAATTGGGTAAATTTTCGGTAACATTAACGTCAGTATATATTGTGACCATCATGTTCGGCTAACACTGTTCTGCATCTGCTTGTCAAGGATCGAATGGTGGTTGGTGATGGCGGACGTGGCTATCAAGTTCGTCCCAAAGATTTTCTATGGGGTTCAAATCTGGCGACTTTAAGGGTCATGGCAATACATTAATGTTGTTCTGAGCTGGAAATCCACGGTTAGCTTTGCTCTATGGAGTATGTCATTGTCCTGCTGAAACATCTCCCTCTTTTGGAAGTTATCTGTACACATGGTATGCCAGTAACATGGACTGTAACAGTGACTGTTCGAATACGTAGATGCAATACCCGGATATACCGATCTTGGACTGAGGTAGTGATGCGTGGCCTACCACATCTAGAGCGCTCTTCAGCTGATCCAGTTTGAATTAATCTCTGCCAAAGGCGTGAACATGTGCTCTGGTGAACGATGAATGGTCAGGTGACTTCATGTTGATACTGTCCATCAGAAAGACCGCAGATGACGCTTCGAGTAGCACGCTTCAATATTGCTATAGCATGGGGACCAACCGGTTAATCGAGAAAAGTCGTTCGTGTACGATTGTTAATCGCGTTTTTTGATTCGTGAACGATTCGGTTACTAGTTCGTGTTCGATATTTCCGGTTTCTAAAAGTAAAGTAAGACCCCAAATTTCAATATTCTTTTGTAAATATAAGCATAAAGAAAGAAAAAAAGGCTTCGTAGTTCCTTATATGAATTATTAATAAATTTAATTCGAAAGAGTAAACTTCATAACAGACTTTCACTTTTTCAATAATTTGGTCAGAAACGTAGATGTCACTCTATTTATTGCTTTCAGAGTTTCCATTTTCTAGAAAAAATGCAATTTTTTTAATAAAATTAACATTTTATGTCAGAAAATAAATTTGAACTTCAAAGTTACTTTATCTTATATTTACTTTTCGTGAGAATTCTTAACTTAAGCAAAATTATAGTTTCCTTTTTGCTTATTTCCAATTTTTTTGTTCGTGAACGAAAGTGCTATTGCAAAATATGGTTGTGTACGATGTATTAACAATTTTTGCAGACCGTGGCTTTTGTGTGTTCCACTTGTGGAAAAGCATAGTCAAACAGCCAAAATTTGGCACGACACAGTGAAACACACCAGAATCCAAAGGCATGCCACTGTGGAAAAGTGTCTTCGAGAGCTGAAGGATTAAAAGAACACAACATCACAAAATAATAGAAAACAGACGTTGTTGAAATCGAATTTGTTTGATACAACCAAAGAACTGAATTGAAATCCTGCTTTTTCAAATTCTTGAAGTAGGCTAGGTATTAATTTTTGGAGATCGTCAAGTTTACTTTCATTTTCTATATCATAGTCTGCAATTACATTTTGAATAAATCTCTGCTTCAAATATTGGATTCTCATTAGAGTCAAGAGGCTGGAGATCATCATTTTCAATTCCAATTTCGATGTTAGAAGAATCAAATAGACTTCTTGCAGTTTTACTGTTGTTTTCGTGGATGAATTCTTCTCTTCTTCTTTCTCTTTTTGTAGTTGACCTTGATTTCGGCGTGGAAAGTTCTCTTTTAGTACGATATGGTTTATTTGGTGTTGTCCTTATATCATTTTTGCTGCTTTCTGAAACTTTACAGTTTTTTCAGTAATGTTTTTTTTCGGGTATTTTTTTTTCTTGAAACATGTTTTGGAAGTATAGTCATGGTTTATCTGCAAACATATAAATTATGCATACTTACTTTACTATGTAGGTCTACGGTTCTTTGGCTTTCACCTTTTGGTAATTTTGGCTATATTTTGCTCATATTTTTGACTTATTATTTGGGTTTCCAAACTTTTGGCACTTAGCTCTGCTGACGAGGAATTATTTTCCGAAATGGCCATCCAAGACATCAAAATTGGTATAAATTGTTTTTTTTTTCTACATGCAAAAGCTATTTTCGTTTAAGTAATGTTCCATGTAAGAGTTAGGCAATGAATGGAACATCAATTGTTTAACTTTTTATTAAAACTGGCTAAAAGTGTTCATTTGGTAATCCAAACATTTCCTTCTATTTCGGATTTTCATAAAAGTAATATGTTTTTAGTAGTTATAGATTGAACATTATGGTGGGAAAGTTTTCACGTACTTTTTACTGCATAATGGGGCCAAATATTTGCGTGTTAATATCTACAAAAGGCAGTTTGAGCCATAGCATCGTATGCATTCATGTAAGGTCTCCTGAATATATATATCAGTCATAACTTTTTTGCTTAAATTAAATTTGAATGTTTGACTGGTTTTATAAGAAAGACATTTTGGTGAAAATTTTCACGTACTTTATTATGATTGTTCCAGTATTGCAGGAGTTATTTACCTCTTCGTGGAATTTGCTGTGTGTGGGGGTATTAGTTAGCCTTTGGCTGACAGTTCTAGTTTGAGGTCGAATGTGTTTCAGTACTCAACATAATATTTTCTTAAAATGGATGTGTACTTACAATTGGTGCTGCCTGATTCTTACAAAGTATAGTACATAGAAATATATTCATGAATGTCTATTAGGAATTACTTAGAAATAGGTTTTAGATGACGCAAAACACCGCAAATTATATCTTGCCGCGCTCATATTTCATGAGACACACTTATAAAAAGCAACATTAGAAAATAATTCATTCAAATTGCAATGAAAAATGCAAGTATCTTATATTGAGTAATCGTTCACGAACATCGATCACGAACAAAAAAAAATAACCTGTTCGTTCACGAACACAAAATTGAAAAAAATATAATTTTCCCGTCATATTTTGATTTTTTGTGAAAAAGGTCTTTTAACCACTCCAATATAGAAGAATGGTTCCATTAAAGTGATGTTTCAGTAATAAAAAACTGTAAATGTGTGAATATAGAAATATTATAGTTCTTGTGACATTTTGATGCAATGCTTTTTATACTTTCTGACCACATTTCACGCAAGGCTTATATCAACGAAAGTTTTGGAGCATTAACCATCAATGATATACAATAAAGGAAGGGAACTGCAAAGAGATAATTAATTGATTCCTTAATTAGTAATAATTGAGGCTTATCGTCAAGGAATCATGTCCGGAACCTCAAAATAATCGTACACGAACTAGTAACCGAATCATTCACGAATCAAAAAACCCGATTAACAATCGTACACGAACCACTTTTCTCGATTAACCGGTTGGTCCCCCAGTATAGTGGTATTTCACAGTTTTATACTGTATCAATATTTTTTTTCCACGCAATAACTGCAACCTTCATTTTTCAGGTCTTCAATAATACACTTGACGAATTGTCAAATTGCTCGTTCCGACATTTTGTAATTTAAATACACTTTTAATATATCATTGCGTAAATAGTTTATTATTTAATATTCATTTATTTATTGTCAACTTCATATTTAAGATGAATTATTTTCTTACAGAGTATATTAATGGTAACTATGATGATATACTTCTGTTTTTCTTACAGAGAGCCGTGGTGTTACACATATAGATATTGAAAAGATAAAGACAGAGAACCCTGTAGCCGTTTTGCATCCTGTGCCTCCAGCACCACCTCCTGTTAATCCTCCTATATAAATTATCCGCGATTGTATCAAACTCATTCTGTACACACTCTTCTCTAACACCTCTTTTTAATCCGCAAACAGAATCAAAAACAGTATTACCTTCTCAAAATTGTGTTACTTAGAATTATCTTGAAACCATCCAAGGCAAAATCAGGAACTCCTATTCCCTAATATTTCTTACAATAAATGTATCCTGAGTTTCATTCCTTAATGATTAATCTTTGTCAACGGTACATGATAGTGTGATTCAATAAAAACATAAATAAGAAGACAGCTGTATCTCTCAGTTACTGTCCCCTGTGCCAATTATAATATAACAATAGATCTGTAAAAAAAATATATATTAACATAGTTATGAAATTAAATATAAACTTATGGGGAATTTCAGTTTTATTAAAAAGGTATCGTATTCGCGTTGCCGGCCAAACATTTGTTAAAAAATAAGGGATATGATGGTAAATAGCAAATTTTATTACTACATATTATATTATAAGTTTCACCAGGAATCATTATTATAATAAATAATATGTAGGTGTAATACTACTAAACCGTGGCACCAGTCGAGAAGAATGTATAATAAAGTAGTACGTAAATCCCAAATGAATTACTACATTGTGATATAAAAAAATAACCCTATCAGATACTGCAAAATACTGAATGTCGGCAGGAACATACAGATATTAGGATAAATTTAAACTCATATTTGATAACTAGGAATCCTTATTATAAGATTTTATGCTTAAGATACAAAATCAGTGTGTGTTGCATTAAATATTTAGAGTCATTGACGGACACACTAAAAATTTCCGAACTAACAGCATACAATTTGTTTTGATAGAAATTGTTGTTTGTCTTTTGTTATATCATTTAGATAACAAAACATTAATTTAATTGATGTAATAGTAAATGTATCTCTATATTATTCATACAATATGTTCATTTAAACTAATGATTGGAGCAAAAAAAACAACATAAAACATATTTTTATTTGATTTCGTTCGGAATAAGTGTACAGTCATAATGTATAATTAAATTGTCAGATTCAAATTAACTATCGATAAAAGATCTACAAATCCTATATTTGTTTTATGAAATGGTACCCAATATGGACACTATATTTAGTAAGACATGATGTGGATGTAAATGAAAACGAGGGACTACCGAACATTACACTTAGACTGAAATGACAGTAAAGGAACATTTCACTAGTAAAGCAACAGCTTGTAATAAGAAAGTATATGGAGGTAGATGAACATGAGAGACTATCAACATTACACTAGTAAAAGAACAGCTTGTAGTAAGAAACATGAGAGACTATCAACATTACACTAGTAAAACAACAGCTTGTAGTAAGAAACATGAGAGACTATCCACATTACACAAGTAAAACAGCAGCTTGTAGTAAGAAACATGAGAGACTATCAACATTACACTAGTAAAACAACAGCTTGTAGTAAGAACCATGAGAGACTATCAACATTACACTAGTAAAAGAATAGCTTCAGTAAGAAACATTAGAGACTATCAACATTACACCAGTAAAACAACAGCTTGTAGTAAGAAACATGAGAGACTATCAACATTACACTAGTAAAAGAACAGCTTGTAGTAAGAAACATGAGAGACTATCAACATTACACTAGTAAAACAACAGCCTTTAGTAAGAAACATGAGAGACTATAAACATTACATTAGTAAAACAACAGCCTTTAGTAAGAAACATGAGAGACTATAAACATTACATTAGTAAAAGAACAACTTGTAGTAAGAAACATAAGAGACTATCAACATTACACTAGTAAAACAACAGCCTTTAGTAAGAAACATGAGAGACTATCAACATTACACTAGTAAAACAACAGCTTGTAGTAAGAAATATGAGAGACTATCAACATTACACTAGTAAAACAACAGCTTGTAGTAAGAAACATGAGAGACTATCAACATTACACTAGTAAAACAACAGCTTGTAGTAAGAAACATTAGATACTATCAACATTACATAAGTAAAACAACAGCTTGTAGTAAGAAACATTATAGACTATCAACATTACACTAGTAAAACAACAGCTTGTAGTAAGAAACATTAGAGACTATCAACATTACACTAGTAAAACAACAGCTTGTAGTAAGAAACATGAGAGACTATCAACATTACACTAGTAAAACAACAGCTTGTAGTAAGAAACATTAGAGACTATCAACATTACACTAGTAAAACAACAGCTTGTAGTAAGAAACATGAGAGACTATCAACATTACACTAGTAAAACAACAGC
>MJUT01057823.1:30118-40158 GCA_002080005.1 Gigantidas platifrons
TCTGCCAAATCGTAAATTTTTGTTACCCATAAAAACTATTAGATATGATTGATGCCTTAATAAAACGTGTTTCTGTAACTTATAAATGCTATGAAATGTACGCGCATCGGGGGAAAAACCTGCAACTGCTAGTAATACGATGATAGACGGAAAGGGGCGAAGTTGTCCGATTGGGTCAATATTAAGTCAACGGTGTAAGGGAGATAATTCGAATTGACTTATTGCACTGAAATTTATTAGGACAATATCAACCAATAATTTTGCGAGATTTAACCTAAAATCAGGATAAAAGAAAATCTTTCCTTGAAAATATAAATAGGAGTAATCTTGTAGTACAACGTAGTCGAGACTGTACAATGTTGGTCTAAAACATTGTAGTTGATGAAAACCCAAGAGTCGTCAGAGCAGGATTTTGAGAAAAACACACACACAGTTAACGAAATGTATATATAGATTATAAATGTTATAATAAAATAGAATGGTTCCTCATGAAATTATAATAAATGACACGATTATTATCATGATTAAGTAACGTGAGATCTTGCGTGAAGTGACTGAATCTAAATGGAAAGTTTCTGATATTAAATCCAGCAATCACTACAAATGAGTGTATTCAATATAATATGTCTGTGCTTATTGAGTTATTAGTTGGGAAAAGAAGAGGAAAACAAATTACAATTTTGTGCTTATAATTGTTTTGAATAAGTGTCAAATTCTGATGTCATCCATGTTACTTTAATTACGCAGTTAACCAAAGCGCACATGAAAGCTGGATTTTGATTGGCCTAGTTTCCAAACAAAAATTATATTTTTAATCTATTTTTAGTAATCTGAGATTTATATATATATAAATTTATTTTTAGTAAGACCCTGGATCTTATTTTCGAAACTGTCCTAAGATTTATCCTAGGATATTTCTTAGGAAATTATTTAGGATAATCTTAGGACCAACTTATGATATGTCTGAGACGTCGTACCGAAGCTCTCCTAGGATTTTCCCAGCTAGGATGTCCTAGCCATTATCCTAAGTTTTTGCGTATAAGGAAAAACAAGGAAATAAAAGTATCAAGATTTATTAGAAAACATTGATAAAAATAACCAAATTAATTAATAATAATAATAATAATATCGAAAATATAGTAACAATTAAAATACAAATAATGATAATCATGATGATGATGAAAATAAGATTATTTCCAAACGATGTAAACAAAAATGAATATATTCACGTCATGTTGACAAACTTTTTCATCAATACAAATTGAAGGTGAGTAAAATTTAAAGTATCACATTAGACAATATAAATAAAGAGTTCAAAGGCAAAATTCGTTCAACCTATGATAAATGATATATAAAAGGTACATTGGTACATTATATATTTTAAAACATGAGTCGAAAAAGAAATCCCAATTTTATCTTAATCCCTTAAGATTCTATTTCTGCGGATATTATTCCTCCGTCTCCCCAAGTGTACATATACTGCCGCCATATTTGTTTACAAGTTAGGACATCGTATGTTCATCCTAAAGTTAGGATTTTCCTAGGATCATCTTAAGACACATAAATTGGTGTCCTAAATGTAGGATTAATTCTGAGATAAATCCTAGGTTGCGACATGTTCGATAATTGCACTTAGGACTAAGATATGTCCTAGGATGGTCCTAAGACGTATCTTAGTCCTAAGAGAGCTTCGAAAATAAGGCCCCAGGTTTATATGTGTTTCATTTCAAATATTTTATTGATAAATCAATAGGATTGGATAACAGGCTATGCTTATGCAAATCCTCTCCAACAACAAGATGGAACAATTAGAAAACAATTTACATAAGACATAGAGCAATCTACCCATCATGTATACATGCAATTCATCTTAATTACCAAGCATAAACACATGTATAGTAATGGCAGAATCATACCCCTTTTTACCTTGTTAATAGGTATGATATAATTTGGAATAGCCAAATGGCTTTATATTTAAGCTGTTATCATTTATAATATTAATAATGATGAATTGGCATAGCATGATGGATAGACTGAACTTACATTTAACACACAATATATACAACATGTAAACTGAAATTATGAAATAAAAATCACTAACTAAGTGAGGTCCACCATATCAATATGAATTAACTCTTTCAGTATATATATTTATAATTGAATAAAGGGAATTTGGGAGAAATATAGGAAGAAGAGACAAATAAGTAAATAAGGGGGAAAATATCTAAACAAAATAGTGATTGAGATAGGTAAGTACAAATTGGGTAAAAAGGGGGGAGGAAGACATGAATAATTGAAAGATGTACAGCTATTAATTAAACTGAAAAAAATTGTTTATATGTGTTAATTATAATTAAATCATGTCACATGCTGTTAAAGAATAAAATATATGATATAATAATATGCCAGTATCAGATTTTCTGTGTTGTTTTTATAAAAAATCATCTCATATTGTATCATCTATTTCAGATTATTAACTTATGTTTTTATCCTTTAATTTAAAAAATCAAGTCAATATTTCCAAGCATAGCGAAAAAAGTGGTGACAACTAAATATTTGGCCAAATTTCAAAGTCCAAGGGCCATAACTCAGCCAATAATCATTGGACCGGAACGGAACGTCAACTTGATCTGTAACTTATCATTATACACTATATCAAAGCATAGCGAAAAAAAAAGTAGTCGCTGCTGTTTTATTTCGGAATTACGGACATGGGTACCACTATATGTCCCGTCCATTTAGTTGTGGGGACATAAAAATCTTCTCTGAAACCGCTTGGCTTAATGAACCGGAGCTTGGTAGGAACAATCTATGGAAGGTCTTCTATAAAGATTGCTCATTTCGTCCCAAGTGAACCAACATTTGATAGGAATCACCTATGAAAGGTTCTGTATAAAGTTTGCTCAAAACAGAATGAAAGGTGAGCCTCTAGTTCTTTTGGCTATTGTGTTCTCTGTCCTTCGAATTAGGGAATCTGATTACCCCATTGGTATCTTCAAACTCTTCCTACTTCACTATACAGTAGATCTTCATCCGCATCATCCAATTTTTTATTCAAATTTTGAAGAGGTTTTACCACAGCGTCTTTGTCACAATCTTCAGATTTAAATAACTTTTCATAAAATTTAAGTTGNAAGGGCCATAACTCAGCCAATAATCATTGGACCGGAACGGAACGTCAACTTGATCTGTAACTTATCATTATACACCCACATACCAAATATCAAGTCAATATATCAAAGCATAGCGAAAAAAAAAGTAGTCGCTGCTGTTTTATTTCGGAATTACGGACATGGGTAACACTATATGTCCCGTCCATTTAGTTGTGGGGACATAAAAATCTTCTCTGAAACCGCTTGGCTTAATGAACCGGAGCTTGGTAGGAACAATCTATGGAAGGTCTTCTATAAAGATTGCTCATTTCGTCCCAAGTGAACCAACATTTGGTAGGAATCACCTATGAAAGGTTCTGTATAAAGTTTGCTAAAAACAGAATGAAAGGTGAGCCTCTAGTTCTTTTGGCTATTGTGTTCTCTGTCCTTCGATTTAGGGAATCTGATTACCCCATTGGTATCTTCAAACTCTTCCTACTTCACTATACAGTAGATCTTCATCCGCATCATCCAATTTTTTATTCAAATTTTGAAGAGGTTTTACCACAGCGTCTTTGTCACAATCTTCAGATTTAAATAACTTTTCATAAAATTTAAGTTGCTCCCCCAGTCCATTCGTATTATCCTTATAGCCCCCCCTCCCCCCCCCCATCATCAGTTTTTTAATTTTTGACCATAGTTTTTCCTGTCCGTTTTTCTTCTCTGAATTATAAAAAAATACTTTGTTGACACTTGTACCTTTTCATAGACATTTATCTTCGATCTGCTTCAGCTTTTGATTGATGACTTTTATTGATATTATAATTCAATGTGTTTATTTTATTTTCATTTTCTAAAGTGTCGTTTTTTAGTAACAAATTTTCTGATTCATCATTTTTAAGCTTTTTAGCAATTTCAATAGCGATATCTTTAATATTGACTTTTATCAAACCCCCAAACTGAAGCTTGTTTTTAAACATATCTAGATTATGAATATTTGTTTTCCATTTCCCCCAAAAAATTTCAAAAGTATTTTTAAATAACAATGTTGTAATTACATCATAATTCATTTTCTAACCACCCGGGCCTCTCTCTACCTGTTTAATTTTCAATGTGATTGTCAAGACGACGTGGTCACTAAAAGGAAACTACCTGATTTTGGGATTATAATAAACGTATCAGTATTATTGTTACAATAACATATGGTTTAGTTTCAACATATTTTATTAAGTAATTAAAGTCCGGTCCTATGTTTTTATTTCAAACTCCTCTCATTTACAAAACCACTGATATTTGTTCAATTTTTAACGCTGATTTAAGCTTTAGTCGCAACAAATTTATATTTTTCTCTTTAAACTGTCGAAACATAGCATTTATTCAACTGTAAAATCCCCCCCCTTTTTCCCTTTTTTTTCTTGTTTAAATCAATGATCAACAATATTCCAGAATCAAACAAATGAATAAATATAACATAGCATCTTCCCTTTACATTGTCAAGATTCTATATTTATAAACTATTGTCCAAGATAAAAATAGACTACACATGCAACTCACAGTGACACGTGACCCGTGACCCAGATTAGCAGGTCTCAAGCATATTTTCTGTATAATGGTATATAATTACAGCTATGTTTCATAAAGAAATATAATGATTAATTAGAGTTATTTCCCTTTCAGCAAATTTAGCATTAATATTTCTTTGTTGCAGATTGATTTATAATTTCTTTGTAGTTAAATTCTAAACTTCTTTCCGTTTCAGCAATTGATTAATTCCTTACTTTTCTTTATTTGAAGTTAACTATTATATTTTCTTTACATAAAAGCTTTAGTTTCACTTGATTGACTTAGTGAACACTTTTCATTCTATTTTTCACTTCGCAGCAAGCATAGTAATGCTAAGGTCACTCTATCCTAATAGGCCAATCAGGCCAATACAGATGCCCTCGGACTAATAACTAGGCTAATACGGAAATCCAGGGCCGCCAAGAGAATTTTTGGGCCCCAGGGCAAAAGGAAACTTGGCCCCCTTCCTCCAATTCTCCAAATAATGATACTCTAACTAGTCCACTACGGTGTGTCATAAGCAAGGAATCAGCAGGGGCCGTGTTAATGAAAGTATCCTAAGATATGTCCTAAGACATGTCTTAGGACCTATTTTAAGACACTGATAGGACTATTCTAGGACATGTCTGAGATTGTATATCAAAGCTGTCTTAGCACTATCTTAGTTTAGGATGTCCTAGGCATAATCGTAAATATGAATACGAGCTGATTTGTGTAAAGAAAGAATAATATAAATATAAATGCTACAAACATTAATGTGTTACGCAAAAGTTCACATAAAAAATAAAATAATACGATTAAATTTTATTTTATTTAATATAACATTGATTTAATTGTGATTATATTTCGGAAAATTCATAAGATATAACATTGCAAAGCCTTCAATTTAGCTATTAATCAACAGCTTTTCAAAGAAAAAATCACCCCTAAAAGTAGAATCGACCATCACCTGATCACAGGTGTGCATACCTGTGTGGGTATATAATAGATATCACAGGTAAATTAGTGCTTTCAATTTTAGCTCGAGATTGTATACAGGTGTTTTTTTTCACATCTTGTTATGGCTCAAACTCAGTTGAATTCAACTAAAGGGAAAGCTACACCTAGTCGAACTCCTAACTCTGACCGTCTGAATGTTGATGTTTCCGAGTCAGAACGTTTTTATTTGACTGATGAAGTCAGTGATGGTCTTTGTACCTCGCCTAATAAGGGCAACAATAATTCGCCAATTCAGGGCACAAATAAGCCAAATCAGGGCAGGTCTGATATTTCAGACGGTGAGTTACCAGGTTCACAGTCGGAACCGGATTCACAGTCTAATTTTGAGAAGACCCCAAGAAGTTGGCAAAGAGAAAGACCAATTCCCGGTAAGAAACGAAAACATGTGCAGGAAGGCAGTAGTAGCTCGTCGGGCTCTAGTAGTAGTTCTGAAGACAGTACTTCGGACTCCGATACATGCTTTGATCCTAGCAACAGTATAATATCCAAGGGAGACACTGTTCCACGTAAGATATCAAAATACATCTCTAAATATGCTAACCAAGGTATTTCCAAGGACACCCGCATTGAAGTTACTAAAAACTGTAGGGTTCCTAACCACAAAGGTTTAAAGGCCAAGGTTACTGACCGCTTTATGAAAAAGTTATTTCGCCGCAAATTTAATATTTTGTTGTCAGATAAGAAGGAACGTACTATAATCAATACGGGTCCCGTGTCATGGACGCCACAGGTCCATTGGCTATACTCTGGAATGAAGCTGAAACTTAAGAAAAAGCAACGTGGTATTGATCCACGTGACGTTATTGATTTTGTGCAACGTTCTCTTGTTTTAATTGGCAATGCACATTATGTATATTTGACAGACCGCCGCAAGTCTCTATTGGGTAAACTCGTACCAGATTGTATGGACCTACTGAATGACATTACAGGGAAAAAGGCCTTATTAAAATCAAAATCTGATTTATTTGGACACAAGGTCAGAAAACTACTGACCGAGGAGAGTAAGGATAACAGAGAACTGTTACAACTCTTGCCTAATTCTAATAAGAGATTGAAGAAGAACAACAAGCACAATAGGTTTAACACATCTTCTAGTTCTTTCAGTTACCCAGCAGATCACGGTAGTCGAAACCAGTTTTTTCAGTCAGGGCCCTCACCCAGCCAGCAGTCTCAGCTTGGGGGCCACGTCGGCCGTGGTGCCAATCACAGCAACAGGGGACTGTCAAGGGGTCGAGGCCAGAGACAAAGCAGGAAATAAATCAGGTACATGTAATACATACAAAGATTTCTTTTCCACAGAACACTTCTCTTTTAAAACACTTACCTGTAGGAGCGAGAATCAAACACTTATCAGAATTGGAATTTTCTGACAAAAGATCGTTGGATCTTAGAAACTGTACTAGGTTTAAAATTGAATTTTGTGGAAATTCCAAAACTTCAGACCACACCATTCGAAATGAATTTCAATCAAAAGACCTCTGCTTTGATAGATCAAGAAATTGTATCAATGATAGAGAAAAAGGCAATTGTTCAGGTAGACAACTTTCACGAAGGTTTTTTGAGCCCTCTCTTTCTAGTAGAAAAAAAGGGGGGAGGTATGAGACCAGTTATAAACTTGAAGGAATTAAACGGTTACCTCAGGTATCAACATTTCAAGATGGAGGGAGCCCATCTAATCAAGGAAACTTTACAAAAGGGAGACTACATGATAAAGTTGGACCTAAAGGACGCTTATTTTTCCATACCCATATTTCTTCCACATTAAAAAATTCTAAGTTTCAAATGGAAAAACAAAATTTACCAGTTCAGTTCCCTTCCATTCGGGATAACAGTAGCGCCCTACGTTTTCACAAAAATGCTAAAAATCCCAGTTGCTTACTTGCGCAGAATGGGGATTCGTTTGATAATCTATCTGGACGATATCTTGATCATGAATCAGACCAGAGAAGGGGCTTTAAGAGATTGCGAGAATGCCTTGGAAGTACTTCAAGGCTTGGGATTTTTGATAAATCTAGAAAAATCTGTCACAATTCCAACACAGGAAATGGAATTTTTGGGTTTTCTGGTCAATTCCATAAAAATGACTCTTTCCTTACCAATAAAAAAGTCCAAAAAATACAAAAACTATGCAGACAAGTACTAGAATACAACACACTATCTGTCAGAAAACTCTCCGTTTTAATCGGGAATCTGACAGCCTCCATTCAAGCGGTTTTACCTGCCCCTCTACATTACCGTCATCTTCAGTTGGTGAAAAATCCGAATTTAAGGGTATCGCTAGATTACGATTCCCTGGTTCATTTAACTTCAGAAACAAAAATAGAACTTCAGTGGTGGATAAATCAATTGCACAATTGGAATGGCAGGAGTATGTTAGCTCCTCAATTCACGGTAAACGTTCAGACAGACGCCAGCAATCAGGGCTGGGGTGCAGTATGCAACAATGTCAGAATTGGGGGTCCTTGGCTGATAACAGAATCACACTTCCACATAAATGTATTAGAATTGATAGCCATACAAAATGCAATAAAATCATTTCTGCGCAACAAGTCAGACATACAGGTCTTAATTCAGACAGACAACAAGACTGCCTTAACTTAAACAAAATGGGGGGAACTGTCTCAAATGGATGCAATCGAATAGCTCTTGCAATATGGGAATGGTGTCTGCAAAGACACATAACTCCTCATGCAGAGTTCATTGCCGGCAAGGACAACCTAATAGCAGATTGGGAATCCAGACACCATCACGACTCAAGCAGTTGGATTTTGAATCCATGCATGTTTCAGTTATTAATGAACAAAACAATCCCCTGCACAGTAGATCTGTTTGCAGATCAAACAAATGCCCAGCTGAAAAATTACATGAGCTGGTTCCCGGATCCGGAAGCGGTAGCAGTAAATGCATTAGTCCAATCATGGGGACCCCTTTAAGGGTATGCCTTTCCCCCATTCAGTCTGATATCTCGTTGCTTACAGAAAATCAGGTCAGAGAGAGCAACAATAGTCTTGGTGACCCCAGCATGGTCAGCCCAACCGTGGTATGCAACATTGTTAGAAATATCAATACAGAACCCAGTCCTTCTACCAATAAATCCCCAAACTCTTCAGTCACCCAGAGGAGAGACTCACCCCCTCCTAATGAATCACTCGTTACAACTAGTAGGGTGGGTTGTCTCAGGAAATCTCTCCGCACAATGGCTTTGTCAAAGCAAACTGAAGAACTGTTGCTCAAATCTTGGAGCAAAGGCACAAATTCTGCTTACAACACAGCCTGGAGTAAGTGGGCTAGCTGGTGCTTGGAAAGGGAAGTTGGTCCCTTTTCAGCTCCTATAACTTCTGTTATGGAATTTTTAAGCTGGATGTTTTATGAAGGTTTCCAGTACCGCACCATTAATGTACACAGATCTGCGATTTCATCAGTACTACCTCATATCAATAGTTTATCTGTAGGTCAACATTATTTGATTAAGAATCTTATGAGGGAAATTTTAAAAGGAAATTCTCCTCTCCCAAGATACAAAGAAATTTGGGATGTAGATATTGTTTTGAAATACTGTACTTACTATCTTTACCAAAAATAGTGAATTATCTCTCAAAACCTTATCAAAAAAACTTGTCACTCTTTTAGCCATTACAGCCCCAAAAAGAGCTTCTGAGATAGCGAGGCTTGACAAGAGATTCATGCTTCTAAATAATGAGGGAGTTTCTTTCCAGTTACCAGGGTTATGCAAAACACAAAAAGATTGCAACCCAAGGGAAGTAATTTATTCAAGATATATTCATAATACAGAGATATGTGTTGTTGATTGTTTATCAGAATACCTTAAAAGGACAGCAGATTTCAGAAACTCTGCAGTTTCAGATGATCCATTGATTCGTACTACTATAAAACCTCATAAAGGTGTAACACCTAATACTATTTCTAACTGAATTAAGGACATTATGACTTTATCGGGCATCAACACATCAAAATTCAAGGCTCATTCTACTCGCGGAGCTTCAACATGTAAAGCAGCCTGTAAAGGAATAAGGGTAATAACAAAATTACCGAACACAGAGCAATCTTCCAAAGGGAAATTCAAAACTCATAAATCAATAAACAGACAAAATCAGTCAACAACCGGGAAACTGGAAAACCGCAATGGTCCCGACTTGGTACAGGCATTTCTAAAGAAATGGTGGATTGAATCAGATTTTACGGCGCCAATCTCTCGCTTCCATTACGATTCAAAGGTTCCCGTTGTCACTAAAACAGCATTTACAACAATACTGGAAAAAAACAGGCAAAATAGCAGTCAAACAGTACCAAACTCAGTATCTAATATATCTCGTGAACCATCACCATCAACTATGAGTCCTTTGAAGTATTTTAATTACGACCGTA
>MJUT01057823.1:69453-90586 GCA_002080005.1 Gigantidas platifrons
ATCGTAAAATATCATCCCGCTCGTCAGAATATGAAGCTTTGGGGCTCGTTCGCTTGCGCTCACTCGCCCCAAAGCTTCATATTCTGGCTCACGGGATGATATTTTACGATATATGCCTGTCAAAAGCCCGATAAAATATACGTATTGTCAACAATACTTGTATAAAAAAATGTACAAGTATTGTTATCCCCCCCCCCAAAAGTTCAACTCTACGATTATGATTCTTTTTTTTCTGTTCTGATATGGAGTTTTAATGAAATTGTGTTTTTATTTGAAGAATCATAATTAATTGTCCGAATACATATTTGGTTTTTTTTATATAGAAAAAAACGATCATAGTTTAGTTTTTTGCACAATAAACAAACGTCTCTGCAATACACATCTACAAAATTTATCCTAATTCTTAAAAGTTCATTAAACTTAATATTACATTTAGTTACGCAACAATACTACAACATTCTTATAAAAATCACATATAATACAAAATGGTATATGTACTAATTAGTTCTCGGGTAAAATACAAGTAACAATACTTGGACAATACAATTACTGATTATACAAGAAGAGCCCCTACTGTGAATCCATCTATTTTAAGATGCCATTCAATGAAAATAACAACCTAAGATAAGAATTAGATAAGAAATTAAAATTTATTGAATTCATGTATGTTTTTAATGAAAATTAATTAACACATTAAGTCACATTTCATTTATTTAGCCTAACTTGGGTCAGTTATCAATCATTAAAAAGACAAAAAAAAAAAATTTAATCTGTCTAATAAGTATTTACCCTACATATACTCTTATTATCCACAATAAATTCAGGGAAAATTTATTATTACCACAATAAATTCAGGGAAAAGAGATGAAATAAGAAAGAAATTTTATTGAAAATAAATAAGTACTCAGAAAGGGGGCGGTAATTCCGTGACACGGGTGCCTGTGCTAACAATAATTTTAACTAAAAAGTCACTTTTATTTTCCCACATACATGTTAAATGTGTATTGTGACATTTATACTTGAAATATTTTATCGCATAATTTTTTTATTATATATTGCGATCATAAAGTTCAAGTGATCCTCAATATGTTTTACTGTGAAATCCCATAATCACTATTAAAAAGGCTAAAATATGCTATTCTTTGAATTCGAATTGTCACAGGATATGTTTGATACAACACAAATCACGAAAAATGGGGCATTTTTCAAGGTCAATTGTGGCGTAACGAATAGAGACTTAAGGAGACTTAAGAAAATATAGAAAGTACTATGATTGATATATGTCATACTAAAAACGATAGGAAAACTCTCCACCAGAATTTACAAATTTTCAGTTTTAATGTTGATCGGTTGAGGACGCTATGGATGAAAAAAAGATGGCGACAAAATGTCCCTCTCGAAAATTGCAGATGATCACATTTAACATTCAAACCAAACATTCTTACGTAAATTCCATTCATATATAAATATCTATCAACAATCTACCGAGAGGAACTCGCCATCAATCTACCGAGAGGAACTCGCCATCAATCATCCATGAAAGCTGTAATCTGCTTAGCAAAACACTGAAAATTCGATAATATCACTCTCATCAGATAACGATTTATTGATGCCTACTTCCGGTTGTGCAACACGCAAATTTTTGCACACGATACTAACGTGTCGCGCCTCCTCTGACTTACAATAAAAGATAAGACAAATATTTCTCTTACGTTAAAAATTTTACACTTACCCGACAGGGTAGTTTTACACGTAAAGTTAGGACAATTTTTACACTTAAGATTATCGTAAGTATTTTTGTGAAACTCTTTATGATCTTAGTTTTACACTTACGACAATTTTTTTTTATCGTAAGCATTTTTGTTTCTAAAGATTTTAGAAACTAAATCTTTAAATCTTGAGAATTTTTGTGAAAAGGGCTACTGGAACGGCGTGTCATTTAAATTTAGCTTGGCTCATGTTGACCTTGTGGATTAATGACTGAAAGGTATGACAAGTTTGTATCGTTATTATAAATTATTTGTTCATAATTGTATGTTTCAGATGATACTTTTAATTATACTATAGCTATAATTTAATATTTTATGTACCTCGACAGATCGGGATAATAAATAAGGTTGCCATTCATGGATTAAAAAGTAGATATTGAAAATATGCAAATTCGTTTTGATGGGTTTATTAATTGTACATTATTTTATTTTTTTGGCTACGTTCAGAGGGCTGATTTCCCGAACGTCAACTTTCAAAAAGATCAAAAGACATTGACCACTGTAATTAAAATGAATTAAGGGGCCAGCATAGTCCCCTATTTTGTAAATCTCAGGTAAACTCAGGTAACTCATCAGAAATCAATTATCTTTTGGATTGAAAATAAGGAAAACTATAATTGATATTTTATTTTTAGATTTAAGCACTATATCTGTGTGAAAAATATTGACTAAGGTATAATTTTCTCTCATTTGCCAAAGATTTACAATTCAATTCAATTCAATATTTTGTTTAAATCTCATCTCTCAATTACAGGTCATAATACACAAATAAAACAATCATACAACAATAAATTAGAGAGCCATTCTTTACAGAATTATAAGAGACTATAATTAAAACAGTATCTATAGCACAAATATATTACATACATATATATACAAAATCAACATTATCTACAATATAAAACATTTCTTCTTTCATTTAAAATTAAATTACAGGTTTTGGCGCATATTCTTATCATATTAAAATCTAAGAATAAAAACACTAGTTTCTGATTATCATTAAAAGACAAAAAATTTCCATTAAAAGTACAAGCAATATTAAATAAATGATCTCTGAAAGTACTATAAAGGGGACACCGTAATAAAACATGAGCTTTGTCCTCAACTTCACCCGAGCACACACTACACATTCGCTCATTTAACATTAAATTCTCATACCTCCCAGTCTCGATTCTAAGGGGAGCTACTCCACATCGGAATTTAGCGAAAGCACTTCTGTGAGTAAAAGGGAGAGGGATTTTACATGGAAGAATGTAATGGAATTCATCACCTTTCTCTGCATCCGTGCATATATTACACAGTTTATTCCCATGATCAATACTCTGATCAATACCATTCCATCTTCCTATTTGATAGGTAATAGGTGAATACCAGTTATAAATTTACAAAATGTGATTCTGTTTTTATATGTTAAAATATCTAAGTATGGTTCATATTCAAAATTTTCTTTTAATTATTTTATAACATAACCCTTTTGATGAATTTTCCATATTTTATCGCCATTCTTGTTGAAACGTCAAATAATCTTTGCTTTAATGTAATATTGAACCATGTAGAATTAAAATTTCCCTGACTCTCCCAGATATTACTGAAACCAATATAAATATATTTATAGAGAATGAGTGATAGTTTGCTATCTTTACCTATTATTTTTACCAATAATTTATCATACACCATTAAAGATCAGTAACTCAAAGATACATTATTGCTTTTTCCCTAATATTACATTTTAATATACAAATTCTAATATAAAACCATATTTATATTAAAAAAAAAACAATAATTGTATTTATATTAAAATTAGATTTATATCAAAATTAAATAAATATGCAAAATTTATATTAAAATTAAATAAATATAATAGTCTAATTTATTTCAATATTTATTCAAACATTTTTTTTATTTAAATTTTAATATTCTTAGATAAAACCTTATTTTTTATGATTTAATTTATCAAAATTAATTTTATATATATACATTTTATATATTTAAAATTAAATAATTTGTTTCAATATCTATTCAAATGATGTTTTTTATTTAAATTGTAATATTCTAAAATAATACCTTATTTTTCTTTAATTATTTTATTTACTGAAATTAATTTTATATACATTTTAAGAAAGTTGATGTTCAGGTAACATACCTTTAATGGTGCTCCCTTACTGAACCTCAATTTAATAGATTATAATTACTAAAACAACAATATGTATTACTCTATTTTATTTAACTGGTCGGGCCGAGTTGAGATAAACTTTGTTGACATATTTTGAAAGAATAATATATGTAGAAGCGCTAGACACGCGGAAAGCGTACGAAATCGCGAAGAGCATGGTATAAATTGTGTTTGAAGCGGAGGGGGTATATTTCCGAGTAGGCTACCTTCTTTTATTATACATTGATAGTCGATACCCCATTGATAGAAACAAGTGCCTGTGCAATACACCCTTGTGCGTTCTATTCCTTTTGTATGAATTGATTTCGGTGACCGCTGAATACAGTTCAATAATGTCAACAACGGGAACTGCCCTGTACATACACGGTTCTCTCTCTAAAAATAGCAATCTTACCGGTAAAAAGATAATCTTTTCAAAAGTAACCTCGTCTCAATAGACACAACTTCCGGTTTTCTATCATGGTGATAACACAAAAAACCCGAGAAACACAAATGGACGTATAATCTTTCTCGGGTTTTTTCATTATCACCATGTTATTTTTGAAAATGTGAATTATTTAAAGTAGGAAAGTTCTTCCAAGTTTTGAGGGTAAATTATTATCAAGAATATTTTTATGTAAGTGAGACAAGCAAGAATATATTTTTTAGACTGGGTTTTATTATTTTCCAGAAAATTAATTCACTATTTTAAGAAAACCGGAAGTTGTGTCTATTGAGACGAGGGTACCTTGGAAAAAAATGACATTTTTACTGGTAAGATTACTATTTTTAGAGAGAGAACCGTAAGGAGATAAACTTTGTTGACATATTTTGAAAGATATATATGTAGAAGCACTAGACACGCGGAAAGCGTACGAAATCGCGAAGAACATGGTATAAATTGTGTTTGAAGCGGAGGGGGTATATTTCCGAGTCGGCTACCTTCTTTTATTATACATTATTGATAGTCGACCCCCCATTGATAGAAAGAAGTGCCTGTGGTGTATTATGTGGGTTATTAAAAATTGATCGATGTTTTTTTTCCAATGTTTGCAATATGAATCCTTTCGTATATTGGTCACGATTAAAAATCTAAAATCTAAAAAGATAGACGTTGCATTTTTTTTTGTACTCCTATTTTCACAGAATTCCTTTGAAACGATCATATTGAATCCCCTCCCCCTCTTTCTTACAGAAAAAAAAAAGAGGAACAAATTCACGAATTTTGCGTGTGCATTATTTCCCGCTTCCCGAATGGGTGTATATAAGAGAATAATTTAAATAATTTAAAGGAGACAGGAATGCTATAGATGAAAAAGTGGACATTACTAAAAAAAAACAACCAGATACAGTTCTACATGTACATTGTCTATTCCACAATAAACATTTAAATTATTTATACTCTGAAATTTTACATGTAACTACATTTAGGATATAAAGATTGAGATACAGAACAAAAAATTAATACATGATGATGCACAAAAAGTAAACAGAATCTTATCAAAAGATACCCCCCCCCTTTTTTTCCATTTGCATATCGATACAAGCTCTTTGTTTTGAGATATAAAAATTGTAAAATAATTGGAAACTTACCAATGGCAAACATTCCCAGTTTCTTCGTCCTCGTCAAATTCGTTTTCATCAGATGCATGTGACATTTAATCTAGGCTAGCTCGTCGTCGGGATCTGAATCTTCTTCACTTCCCGATGCCGACTTTTCGCCTTCAGTTCCCTTTGTGGGTTCAAACATATACGGTTGAACTGCAGATCCTACTAAATTTAAATCTGGCATCTCTTCACAATCACTTCCCTCAAAGTCGATATCCATTTCAATTAATTTCATGTATTTCTTGTTTACACACGCTATCAGCTGTTTGGTTTACCTGTGTACACTGAGGCACGTGTGACGTCAGTGAAGAATTCTTTAAGGGGGAAGTAATCATTATGTATCGTTCGCTGTGTCCACACTTTAACGGGTGGGTACGGGTACATATTTAAGAATTTTCAGACGGGAATACAATTTTCTGATTTATTTTGATATAAACTTCACAAAGATATTGAAAAAACGAAACAAAAAATCGCTTCCTGTCACCTTTAAATACACAGATTGGATCATACACGCACGATTGAATATAGCTGTATAAAATAACAGGTAACCTGGCTGTCACATTTATCATTAAATCAAATGTTTCAGTAAAGTAAATAGTTCTAAGTTCATGAGGTTAAAGCTATAAAACCCAGATGTTGTCTGCAAAGATAACAAGGACCCGCCGCATTGCAGACACTATTATGTAATATTTAATACATATCTGATCAGTTAGTGCATTAAAGTCAGTAGAATAGTAAACATCTTGTAGAGTATTTGGTAGCCTTTTCCCCCACAATATGACATTGGCGACGAGGATATTAATATAACATTGAAAAGGAAATATGTATTTTCGTAGATTTATTAATTAGTAGAACTGATTATTAAACCATGGCTGCATCTTTGCCAAATTTTCCAAGTTTTCCAGTCCATGAAAGCAATGCAGAAGCTAGGTGGCGAAAGTGGATTAGCCGACTTGAAAACCTGTTCATTGGTTTAGACATTAAGGACAAAAAACGACAAAGAGCACTTTTATTACATTACGCTGGAGAAAATGTGAATGAAATCTTTGACACTCTTACAGATACAGAGGAGGACTTTGCTACAGCCAAACAGAAATTAAAGAAATACCTTGCTCCAAAGAAAAATACGGAATGTGAAGTCTATAGATTCAGACAAGCCAAACAATCATCCGAGGAGACAATAGACAGTTTCCATACAAGACTACGACAGTTAGCATTGAACTGTGAGTTTGCAGATACTAGCAAAGAAGTGAAATCGCAGATAATTCAAAGTTGTCACTCTACACGACTAAGACGAAAGGCTCTTCGTGATGACACAGACCTTACATGATTACTTTCTGCTGCACGAGCATTAGAATTGTCCGAAAAGCACGCCACGGAAATCGAACAAAGTGACAGAGATTCAGCGAATGCAGTGAGAAAATCAAACCAAAGACGACGTAATAACCCGCGATATCTGCAGAAACAATCAAAATGTGAACCAAAGAAAAAGACAAGCTGTCGTATCCAACTATACCAGTCATAATCAGGTTCGATAACTCTGTAATTAATTATGAGCTAGCTTTCGATAACCCGTTCATATATACAAAATGTATATATATCAGAAACATACTCTGATCATATATTGTACTGATATAACATGTAAAATGCATTTTTTTTAGGTAATCAGTGAATTCATTTATTGAAAACAAATATGAGGGTTAAGATATTATTCAGATGAATTATTTAATGTAACTTTTACATTAAAATGTGAAATTTACTATTAAAATTCTTCCATTTATAAAAAAAAATCGGTTCAAAACATTAAGCATTCTTGCAGCGAAAAGTGAAGATTTAGACAATTAAATACCTATTCTCGAGGTTACAAAAGATTGGAATGCTAAATAAGGATATCCAAAATCGGGATACATAATGTTGACTATTCATTTTATCGTTTTCCCCTTTTTTGTTGTTTGTTTATTTTTTTTGTTTTTTGTTTTTTGTTTTTTTTGCTAATACAAGGTTTTGCTTCTGTGCAAAAATGTAGTTTTTATTTAACAAGATAGCCAAAATCGCGTAATGCTACATTTTTGTATACACCTCTGTTTCACTGGTCGAATTATATTATTTAAACAGTGTGTGAATTGATATTATTTACCTGTACAGGAAATAATCACACCACGAGAGAGTGGGGGGGGGTCTGACAATTTTATGGCCTTGTGTATAATTAATTAGGATGTATTGTACTCATCTGTGTGGTTCTTGACTTCTCCAAACAATTTACATAATTGTGATAAAAATATCTGTAATCCAGAAAATTTTCAATTCACATTTGACAGGACAGATTCAAGCCAAGTCAGTGCTAAAAAGTACAAACAAACATTATTATCGGCGTGTCCACAAGGTTTCTAAAGAGGAAAATGCACACTCTTAACATGAAATATTTTCAATCAGGTGGAATATTTTTTAAGAATCATGAATAAATGAATGAAATAGATGATTAAACATGAACACTACTTCCGATGAACTCCGCCATATTGGATTTTTCTTGATCGATCTTAAAAAATTGTCATTTTCAAATCAAATTGGAAGTAATAAGTACACAAATTAAACTGTTAGGGACTCGATTTTCGGAAACATTCATTATTCAGCTTCTACAGGATATCAGAAAAAAAAATTCGTATTCATTTTATTTATGGAATTTGACAATTTCCATCGACTGAATTTACAAATTATCGTAAATTAAAAGGGATTGTACATGATTTATCGAGCACTGTCTGCACAATTAATATATAATTGCATACACCCATTTCAAGATTTTAATTTTTAATACAATGTTTTTCATTTCATATAAGTTCATGCATCTTTTTAATGTAGAAATTAAAGTTAGTAAGTGTAAACGTGTGTGCGAACGCTATTAAATAATCCACTTCCGGTTGTCGTCGCCATTTTCAATTTTTGTCAATTGACCTGGAAATTGACTATTTTCAATTGGATTTTGAAGAAATGTGTTCGAAAATTAAACTATCCTATACTTTAAAAACTGTTAGTATATTTATTCAAGATTTTCTGTATAGCACCACATTTTTTTCAAAATATAAATTAAAGCCGTAAATAATGGGATTCTTGAGGCGTGGTCATCAAATTTATCGTGTTAACTATATGTACAATCGAAGATAATAAACACATTTTCCAATTAAAAAATGAAGAAATGTGTACATAATTTAAACTGTTGAGAAAACGTATACAGAAAGATTTATTATTACAGATTATCAGGATAGCACCACATTTTTTTAATGATATATATTTATTGAGAAATTTTAATTTATCTAGACAATCCCCATTCATTTGTATGCAATTACATGTATCGACGTCCATATCTGAGTACAGCTCGTACAGGTCACGTGATGTCTGCTATTGTTGGATATGAGAAACTGTGGAGGTGAGTTTCGCATGCAAGTAAGTGTCCAGCACTAGGAAAGACTTGTAACTTTTGTAGAAAGATGAATCATTTTCGCGAAAGTATGCAAATCGAAACAGGGTAGGCAGAACACATACAATAACGCAAGAAGAGTCAATAATCTTGGCAAAATTGAAAGTGAGATAGCATACAGTGACACTCCGGATAGTAGCTCTGAAGACGATTATGTATTCGGATTAAAGGAAGCAACAATAAACAAGGTACAGAAAGGTCAACCGAAAATGACAGTGAAAATCAATAATTCAAAAGTGGATTTTCTAATTGACACAGGATCGAGCATTAATATTCTGGATGAAAATACATTCAAGAAAATTGGAAGTAAACCAAAACTTTCTCACTCTAATACAAGAGTATTCGCATATGGATCAGATAAGACTAGAATTAATTGAGAAATTTCAGGCGACGATTGAGACGGATAGTAAAATAACAACGGCAACCATGCATGTAGTAAAAGGAAAACATGGGAATTTATTGTGTAATGATACATCTGTGGAATTAAATATTGTGCCAGTAATTGCTTCAGTCTCAAGTAGTAGTGAAATATTGTGTAATACATATAGTGATGTATTCAAATGAATAGGTAAATTGAAGGATGTCAAAGTGAAAATTCATGTTGATGAGAACGTGAAACCCGTTATTCAACCGCATAGACGTATACCCTTTCATATTCGCAAACAAGTGGAAGCCGAACTCGACAGACTTAAAAAATTAGATATAATTGAAAAGGTAGATGGACCTACACCTTGGGTGTCCCCAATTGCCGTTGCACCCAAACCGAAAAACCCTAATGAAATTCGTTTGTGTGTAGATATGAGAGAACCGAATAAGGCTATTTTGCGTTCACGTCATATTACTCCAACACTAGATGACATGATATTGGATTTAAATGGTTCTAAAGTGTTTTCGAAGATGGACCTTCGCAATGGTTACCATCAACTGGAATTAATAAGTGAGGATTCCCGGAACATTACCACATTCACTACGCATGTAGGACTACGTAGATATAAACCTATGAGTTTCGGAGTTTCTTCAGCCGCAGAAATATTCCAAAACACACTTAGTAATGCACTAGAAGGATTAGATGGAGTAAGGAACATATCCGATGACATCATTGTATTTGGACGGAACTAGGAAGAACACGATAAGCGATTGTGTAAATTATTCGAGCGACTTAAGGAAAGAAACTTAACATTAAACAAAGCCAAATGTGAATTTAATAAAGATAAATTGGAATTTTATGGTCACATTTTTAGTGCAAACGGGATATCAGCCTATCCAAAGAAGGTTAGTGCAATAAGAAACACTCCAGTACCAAACGATGTAGGAGAAGTTCGTAGTTTTTTGGCTATGACGAATTATGCGGGACGTTTTATTCCAAACTACTCCACCGTTACTGAGCCGCTACGTAGGCTAACCAAACAAGGTACTCAGTGGGAATGGACAATCGAACATCAGCAATCGTTTGACAAATTAAAGAACGAGCTTTTTGCTGACCGTGTTATGTCGTACTTTGACCGAAACAAAGAGACATTGTTAATAGTGGATGCAAGTCCAGTAGGATTAGCAGCGTTGGAATGGAAAGATAATCGCTTATTCTAGCCGAGCATTAACCGATGTTGAAAGTCGTTATTCGCAAACGGAAAAGGAATCTTTAACAATTGTATGGGCAATTGAACATTTTCACTTATATCTTTACGGACATACGTTTGAACTCGTTTCAGATCACCTGCCTCTAAGACAAAAACACCAGCCAGAATTGAGAGATGGAGGTTACGGTGACAGCGATACAATTTTAAAGTAAAGTACAAGCCCGGAAAGGTGAATGCTGCCGATTATTTGTCAAGGCATCCGACCCAGTCTACATCTGTAACAAGTAAACATTCTCAATTATCAGAGGAATTTGTTAGATATTTAACGGACAATGCTGTGCCTAAAGCAATGACCCTAAATGAAATAGTTGACTGTACACAAAAAGATCCTGACCTTCAAACCGTTATTACTGCTGTCAAAACAAACAGATGGGACAAATCGTATGCAAATTGTGTATTAAATACCTTCTCGAAATTAAGCTATGAACTAACACTTGTTCCTGTCAATAATAGTGAAATTTTACTACATAATAACAGAATCGTTATACCAAAGGATTTACAAATGCGTGTAATTGACCTTGCACATGAGGGTTATCACGGGAATAGTAAGGACAAAACAGCTATTACGTGAAAAGGTGTATTTCCCAGGAATCGATAAACTTGTTGAAAACACTTGTAAGTCATGCATACCGTGTGCCTGGCGTCAACACCAAAGAGTACATTTGAACCGTTACAAATGTCCAAATTACCGAGTAATGTATGGGAAAAATTAAGCATTGATTTTTGTGGACCTTTTCCCAGTGGATACTACTTAATGGTAATTATCGATGAGTATTCGATGTATCCTGTTGTAGAAACATTAACCAGTTTAACCGCAAAATCTCTTATACCGCTTTTAGACAAAACATTTTCGATTTTTGGAATACCAAAAGAACTGAAAAGTGACAATGGACCGCCATTTAATTCACAAGAATTCCAAAAATTTGCTGATAATATGGGATTTAAGCACAGAAAGATCACACCATTATGGCCTCGCGCTAACGCGGAAAGTGAACTATTTATGAAAACAATATGAAAAGCAATTCGTGTCGCACATAGAGAACATCGCAGTTGGAAGCAGGAAATTCATACATTTCTACGCAATTGCCGTGCAACTCCTCATGCAACTACTGATATGTCACCAACCGAAATTCTTTTTGGAAGGAAAATTAATACAAAACTCCCGGACTTGACAATCAAATCACCCACTCACAATATGATACGGAAGAAAGACAAAGACAGAAAGCTTAAAATGAAGACACATTTTGAGAACAAACATTGTGTCAAGCCATCACAATTTAGAGTAGGAGACAGCGTTCTTGTAAAACAGGAAAAGAAGGATAAGTTAACTACACCATTCAACCCAACACCGCTAAAAATCAAAGAGAAAAAAGGGAGTATGATAACAGCAGCAGATGGACACAATAAGATGATCACTCGCAACTCATCGCATTTCAAGAAAGTTGGAGAATCCATAATGACCGAGGAAGAAATTGAAGAAATATTAGACGGTAACAATTCAGATACACCGGACACAATATTAAGGAGATTGTCAAGAGAACGAAGACCACCTAAGTATCTTGATGATTATGTGTGTTCAAAATAAATAAATAATTTGAGCTGTGTTTACAGGCATAATAATCCTGTGCTCAAATTAAAGTCTTTGATGGCCACTTGCGTACATCCAGCTCAGGTAACTCCGATTTACCTGTTGATCGAGCGATCAGGTAATCCAGACTTAACCCTAGGTTAAGCTGTACTCAGGTGAGTTGTTGTTGGCTTGCTAACGTGTCACTCAACAATTTCTTACGTGAATACAGCTTATGCCTGGGTTTAAGTTTTGATGATAAATTGGATCAGTAATGGCTAGCAAGAAATCTCCGAATTTCACTGAATTAGAAAAGACAGTATTAATTGAGTTGGTTGACAGTAGAAAAGGTATAATTGAAAGTAAACAAAACGACGGGAAAATTATCAGTAAAAAGAACAAAGAATGGGAAAATATTGAAAATTTTTGTATCGCCATGGTGTACATAAAAGAAGTTTGACACAATTGAAAGCCGGTACAAAATCGGCTGTTGCTGAGGATAGGAGAGGGAAAAAAAGAAAACTGGTGGAGGACCTGCCGAAAATGACCTGGACACATTTTCAAATGTTATAACATAAATGCTTCCCCAGCAGATCAACCGCCTACAGAATGCATATGATGACGATGCAATTAAACACTTATTAAGAGGCGAAATTGATGATAACTTTTTCTGTTTTGGTTCCAAACAGTCTCTTATTTTAGCTAATATTGTCAATACACACTCCTTATTCAGCCTATATCTATCAATAGATTCATCCTCAGAATAGTTTAAAAAAGGGATTTGTCGGTCCCTAATTACTTGTTCCAGTCTTATCAACCTTTCCATAACATTTATCCTATCTATGTCATCAATATAATCGTCCATGATTATTTGATCATCTATTTAAACATGCCCTATACCTGGTTCAGAGTTGAACTCAATACCTGAACCGTACTCATGTATAAAACGAAGGTGCGCAAGTGAACTGAAAAAAATAAGCTAGACTTAAGCTTGGATCACATTGATCCGGGATTAATCCCGACGTACGCAAGTTGCCATAAGAGGCTTGATGTGTTTTGTGAATTCATGATACAAGTATTTGTTGAGTTTATTTTCACAATCGTAATGATAGCTTCAATGACTGAACCACTGATCCAGTAATAACATTTAGAATTCTTGTACACGCGCCGATCATTTCATCTTTACTATTGACTACATGTTGTCTACCATTGACTTGTACTATGACATTGAATATTTTAATATTTCGCCTCCTAATGAACTTTCAGATCATTGTTTACTAAGTGCAGGAATTCATAATAATTTGAACAATGTAACTTGTAGTGGAGAAGAACACAATATATTACCCGGTAAATTTATATGGTCTGATGAGATCAAAGAAAGGTATACATTAGCCATGGTAGATGATGAATCAATACAAAAAATCATGGATCTTAACGAAAAGTTGCAATACCCATCTCTTAATATAAACAATTTAGTTAACGAATTAAGTTCCTTATATAAAAATGCAGCTGAAAAGACTTTGGTTTTTAAAAGTTTTGCAAAGAAAGGAAAAAAGAGAAAACCTAAGAAAATAAAACCAAAAAATCAATGGATGTCATATGACTGTCTACAGCTACGACAAGAAGTGAAATATTTATCTAGAAAATTATATAAAGACCCTAACAATTGTGCATTAAGANATTACTTTTCCTAGGCGAACTCATTCTCTCGCCGCCATAGTTTAAAATCAGTGTTAATTAAATTTACGGATTCTAGAAAAAACATGTCACAAAACGAACTAAAATTGTAATTTGGGAGGCTGTTCACGGTGAATGGGGATTGCTTCGCTCACCGTCAAAATTGTATTTGATTAAATATGATGTATTTGTTGAGTAGTAACTCTTAGTTTCTGAAGTTATCGCTGTATTCTTCATTGGAACTAATCCTCGTTAATTTAACGTTCGTTTCGCTCAAAATTTTTTAAGTTTCTTAACCGCCATATTTGAATATCAACATCTTCCTGTCAAAAACACTGAGAATATTTCACTGGAATAATGATGAATGTGATGGATTATAGACTTTAAATTACCATAACTATGTAAGGTAAAGCTACTTTTATAACTTTTTACTCATGATAGAGTCTGTTTTTATTTTTTGAAATGCTACGTGATTCGACCATATCCGATAGGATCTCGCACGGCACATTGACAAAAAAAAAAAAAAAATCGTAAAAAAAAAAAGCAAAAACAATAAAAAATGAATACAAAACGATAATATAAAATGAAAATATCGACGTGCGAGGTTCTATGTTATAGGACTACCCTTTTACTAAGACAACTAAAGAATGATCAGAATCAAACGAATACAACTGGAGCACAGAATGTGAAGGAATTTAACAATACAGCTGGGTGGCTGTCTGTGTTTTTGTATTTTGTTTTTTTTTTGTAATGAATTAATCAAGTAGAGTCACCCTCAAACCACCCCTCCCCCTCCCCAGCCGACCTGATAATAAAAAAGACAAATGCAGTCATTTGGTAATTTGGACATCCACTGTGTCAATTATAAGAATTCAAAAGCTTTTTGTTATTGGGTAACTACATGTAGTTATTTTTTTTTTATCTCAAAAACAAAGAAACTAGCAACGGATGGATGTGTGATAACTTTCCTCGACAATTTCATTTTTTCTGGGTGCCATCCATGAAAAACATAAATTTAAATATTTAAAAAATCTGGCGGTAAAAGTTTGTAAAATTTGGTGCAATGATGTCTATATGTCTATTCTTCCGTGTGACATTTTATGGTGGAAATTAAATGACAGAAATATTTTCAATCCGATTTTTAATACCAAGGTGGTCCTCAGGGCCTCCCCCCTTTTTGCAGTTTCCACTGTTTTGCACGTAATTATCTCCAAACAGGATATTCAGATATGCTAGATATTTCATATTTATTCAACAACAACACTCTCAAGTGTACTAAAGCCAAAATATTCCCTTCAATCAAAAATAAATGTGCATATCTATTAGAATCTTCCGAAACTAGTATTACTATCTGGCGTCAAGAATACCCCAAAATTGCTATATTTAGGATGTGCTATGGAGAAAACGGCACGGTGAATTTTTTTGAAACTTTGGCAGATAATGTATTTAGACATAATTATTCCATGAACCAAATTAAAAAAAATTGAATGATGGGAACATGTTAGGGTAACCCAGGTCTACACCCTTAAACCGCGAAAAAAAGTGGAAAGTAAACCTGTTCAGCCAGTTTGTTATAAAGGCACCAGGAAAAAATAAAATGACGAACCTAGTGACATGGTAAGAATATTGTCTGAAATGGAAAAATGCACTTCAAACATAAATTTTGATGGATGACCATTTAATCACTGAAATGATCATAGAGAAAGGGACACTAGTTATCCATAAAGCAAAAACATCTCCTTTTTATTTGGCTTGTTTAAAAAAAAAAATTAGTTAACGCTCCTCAACCCCTATCCCAGCAACAACAAAAAGACAGTGTACATAAGTAAATTGTAACTTTCGTAATGCCCCTATTCTGCCTTAGAAACAGGAATATATTTTTATAAATATGCCTCAAAAGAAAATTTTGCATTAAAGGGATTAGAACTACTCTTTGTATTTCTTTTCTGTTCAGGGAGATACTTGTAAAATTCCAACTGTAATGGCCTTTGCAAAAAACATGGGAAAGAAAAAAAAATCTTTAATTTACCTGGGGTGGGGGCATCAATATTTTTGTACCTAGGCTCATCACAAATAATTAATGACACCCCCCCCCAAAAAAAACCACACACACAAAAAACAAGGGAAAAAAATAAATAACCCCCTCTTAATGCAATTTCTGATGCCCAGTTTTGATTTAAACAGTTAATTCTTATTATAGTCAGTTCGTTTGACTTCTATAAATCTTCAGAAAAAAATTCTTAAAAATCCAGTTTTCAAATCAACATTTTTTTCTAGATGAATATTAATATATGATATATACGAACTCTGATAATTAATTTCAAAAAAATTTCGTCCATTATTTTTTTGGTTGGACTAGTTTTATGGGCATAACCATTGCCTTGACTCTTAGTGAACTGGTGCGGTATTTCAAGTGCTTTCCACACGTGAGTAAAATGCATACCCTCACATATAACTATTATGATATTATTGTCGTTTATGGAAGGACAATCGATGTGAAAATTGTGTCGAAGTTAAGGAACTATGTAACATTTAAAACAGAATTTGAACAGAAACATTACATAAAATTTAATTTAGAAAAAAAATGAGCGATCATATCTGGAACAATTTAGATGTGATATACTACCAAGTAGGATAGAGACATGGCGATACATTGGTGAACGACCGAAAGACAGACTTTGCATGTTTTGTGGTGATCAAGAAATTGAAAACGAATCCCATTTTCTATAGGACTGTACATTCTACAGTGAAATCAGAACATTAATTTTTTGGTGATCTTTTGATATCGAACTCTTTTGTAAATATGGACCACCAGGGAAAAGAGCGATACCTGATGACACACTGTACCAGAAAAATGGCAAAGTACTTAGTTCATGCGTTCCAAAAATGACGACGAGCTATATTTAATTAACTGTTTATTTTCAAAGTATTTACATTTATTTTATGTACATGTATGTTTTTAATGAACGGTAATTTAAATATCTTTTTGAATCCAGATGATTAATTAAAATTTCCTCCCGATTAACAGCTATAGGAGAGACAATTATACATTATTCATATTGCGCATATATCGTGATAGCTAAATAGATTTTTTGAAGGTGACTTATAGGTCCATTGGGTCGGGTGTAATTATTGTGAATATATATTATGTAATTATGTATGTTTTACACATGTCACTATAATAAACAATTTATTTAGTTACTTACTTATAGATTTTTAGCAAAGGTCCATATAGGTTTTTTGTAAAGGTTATTATGTAACAGTGTGTTCTTTCCACCAGTGTATTCTTTCCAGAGGACAAGTTACACTAGTGTATAATTTCCAAAGGAATTATTGCACTAGGTTATTTTTTCCATGCTAACCCTAACCCTAATCCTATTCCTAACCCTAACCCTAACCCTAACAGGAAATTCTACACGCCGGAATAAAAGATTGAAGATTTTTTTCAAGATTTTATTGAACACTCTGGCAGCTTACACTGCTACAAGAGGCAGATATGTACAGTACACATGTATACAATGACGAACACAATAGAAGATAATATGAGTATCTAACATAAATTACATTTATATACACAACAGAAATAATCAAGTGCACCTAACACAACATAAATAATCGAGTGCACCTTACCTAAATATAACAGTAACATCCGCTCAACACGTGGACTATATATAAACAGTATTGATAAGTTATAATATTGTGAGGAGTAAATAGATAGTTTGGGATTATAACAAAATTACATGGTAAGGTAAGTTTGGATTACAAATACTTGGTTAATTTCTTCATGAAAATTGACAGATTATTCAGTACCTTAACATTGCAGTGGTAAAGTAGACCCTTGGACTTATTTTCTGTGGGATTAGTTCTGTAATAACCTGGTATATAGACATTTCTCAATCTAACAATGTCTGTATTTTTACATGTAAATAAATAATGATATTCATTTCCCAAAGCTCTGTCGTTACATATGGTGCATAAACGGTCTTCCCGTGGAACATTGTGCCATCTACCAACTTCTATCGGAAATTTTAAATTTGAGCATCTTAATTTGCATATATACAATCGTTTTTCTTCTATCAATTTTATTAAATATTTTTCTAAACAAAAATCTGCTTTGAACAAAGAATAAAGTTGACCTCTTGATGAACTATCTATATCACTATGCCATTTTTGTATAAATTGATCACATAATATTTGTTTGACCACAATTTTCACATCATTACTATGCAAAGCACTCTGATTATTTCATACCAAACATAAGCCAGTTTCATCTAACACTGATTTTACAAACAGCAGCCATTTCGAATTGTAGTTTTCAGATGAATACATACTATATAACAGGTTATACATAATACCAGATAGTTTTGTTTGATTCATTAATAATTTTGTCCAGAAGTTTAATACACGAGTTTTAACCTTTATTGCCAATGGGTATCTACCAGTTTCTCCATATACCATGAAATTTGGAGTACTTGATCTAACAGATAAGATGTTTTTCAAAAAACGTAAATGAACCTTTTCTAAAATATTTATGTTTTCAAAACCCCAGATTTCACAAGCATATAACAATATAGGTTCAATAAGAGAATCAAACAGTTTAAGCTGAAGGTCAATAGGGATAGCCATGTTTCTAGTTTTCCGATATAATGCATACACAGCTTTCTGAGCTTGCTCAACTAGTTTCTTTTTCTCCATATTAAATTTACCATTATAAGAAAACAATAAACCAAGGTATGAATAGGATTCAACTATTTCAATATTTGAGTCACATAATAGAAAAATTTGATTAGGTATAAATTTTCTTTTTGAAAACAACCATAATTTTTGTCTTAACAACGTTTACAGATAATTTCCACATGTTACAGTAATCTTCAAAAATTGTTAGACAATTTTGTAGTTCATTGGAGGATTCTGCTAATATAATGGTATCATCTGCATATAGAAGAATAAAAATCAACATATAAACTCTCAAATGTTCTTGGATTTTTTGTGATATTGTGTGGAGACCTGAAATATAGTTAACACTCAAATACTCTTCGAGATCTGACAGGAAATCTGAAAACAAGAAAGGGGATAAATTTTCCATTTGACGGACCCCAAGATCACATGAGAAAAACCCAGAAATGTCACTACCTTGTTTCACACATGATTTGATACTATCATACATATTAAAAATAACCTTAAGTATTTCCCCAGTAATTTTGTTTTGTATAAGTTTTTGCCATAACCCCATTCTCCACACAGTATCAAACGCTTTTTTGAAATCAATAAATGCACAATACAGTCTTTTACCAGAAGAAAAATATAATTCTATCAATACATATAAAACAAAAATATTATCTAGTGTTGAAAATCCTTTTCGAAAACCTGCCTGTGACTTAGGTACAATTTCTACTAAATCTGAAAATTTTGATAATCTATTATTTATAATAGAAGTGAAAAGTTTTCCAACTGATGAGACAAGGGTTATACCTCGATAATTATCAGGATTAAGGGGGTCCCCTTTATTTTTATAAATCGGCAAAATTATCCCAATCGTCCATCCCTCTGGAATAGATCCTGAATCTAGTATTTTATTAAATAATTTTTTATACAAGGGCATAAGTAGATGTACAGTGGATTTCACATACTCGTTTACAATCAGATCATATCCAGGCGCTTTGCTATTTTTCATATTTTTAACAGCTGAGATTATTTCATCTTCAGTTATTTCCCCATTCAAAATATTGTTAACAAATTCATCATCACAATCAGGTAATACAAAATCAACATACTCTTCCTCTTCATTATTAGTATTAAGATTTTTAAAATAATCATATAACTCATTTATAGGTATTTCAGATTTATTTTGGACATATCTATTCATATTATTAAGAATTTTCCATAATTCTTTAGGTTCTGTTTCGGATGTTTTACGAAGATCATTCTCTAGTTTGAACTTATGTTCGTGAAAACATTTATTCATCATATAATTGTATTCTTTACTTGCCACTTTCAATGCGTGTCGAGTTTCATCAGTTTTTAGCGAGTTATGTTTTTTCTTCGCCTCATGAAATTTAACTCTCTTTTCATGACATTCATTATTAAACCATGGTTGAAATATTTTTTGTCTCTGCTTTCTGGGACCAGACTTTGTACCAAATGTGTTTTCGGTCGATTCAATTAATAATTTATTAAAACTTTCAACAAAATCATTTAAATCAGATTGATATGAAGCACTATTTATACCCAGCATATCAAGTTGATTTAACAAGTCATTTGTTACAAGTTTACTTTCCACACTGTCAACAAATTGATTTTTCATTTCAGCCTTCCAGCGAATAGGATAACGTGTCTGTATAGTATTCTCTGGAGCGTCTTTGTTATGCAAATCATCATTTGACAGTATTGAAAGAGTAACATGTAATCTGTAATGTACATCACTGAGTAAAGGGTCAAAATCAATAACCTGAAATTCTGATATAAAGGGAAATAAATCTGGCGATACAATCAGATAGTCAATAAGGCTTGTTCGATTACTCGTTACTTTACCTGTGCCACCATCAATACCAGTTCTACAATTACAAATAAACAAACTATTATTTTTGCAAAAATTCAATAACTTCGTACCGGAAGAATTACATCTACCAGTATCTTCACTGGCTCTTTCTAGTGGAATATTATGTAGTAACAACTTCTGATAATCATATAAATAATCATTGATATCATTCATGCCATCAATATTTAGAATTTGCACCAGATCATCATTTGGTTTAATATAATCTAAACATGTACCAGTTCTTGCATTAAAATCGCCAATATATACAGCAAACATATTTTCTTCATATAAAGATATAAATTCTCTCTCTAGATTATCAAAAACTTCAGGCGAAAAATATCTGGAATTTTCAGGAGGTATGTAAATACTACCTAGTAAAATATTAATATTTTCTGAAAGAGAGCTGATCTTTGCCATAATACATAATCTGATTTGTTATGTAGAAATGTAATGTACCTTTGTAAAACAGATTTATAAATAACAGTAATACCCACAGATTTTTTGTCAAAATGTTTTCTATTTTTTGAAAAATAGCTATAACTATCTGGTAACTTAAGAACATCTAAATCATCTGTTTTTGTTTCCGTACGTACAAAGATATCATAAGATTTTATCAAATCATGGAATTCCTGATATAATAATTTGTTTTTTATACCACATACATTAAGACAAGATATTTTTAAACTGTTTAATTTGTCACAATGTTGTTTTTT
>MJUT01057823.1:121392-133686 GCA_002080005.1 Gigantidas platifrons
TCCCGGTACATTCTAAGGTAAATTATTACTATCAAGTGTGATAACATCATTTTGTTATAATATTATTTACTGTATTGTTCCATAGCTATATATCTAACTATATATATCACTAACCTTTTATAGTTCATGGAATTATACAAACTGTTTAAATTTATTATTTTTAGCTTCAATATGGTTACGATGTTATTATATTTCATAGGCAATACCTAACACGTGCTCTCCATACGATGGTATATATCGTATGAGAAAGGCGTACAAAATATTTTTTTATTTTTTACTTTTCAATTATTACTATACTGGGATTATGTATAACAAGTCCTAGCTATTTACCTTAGTATGTAAGGGATTGACATCTATATATCTCAAAACTAAAAGTAAGCACCTGTATATTGATCTGCCATGTGGTGTTTGAGATCATTGTTGTCAGACGGTCAGTGTGGGCATGCGGAAGCAATTTAGTTTCCGTTTATTCACACTGAACGAGGGGCAATAACACAAATATTAAATTGGTATCTTCTGTATATAGTATCATATCATTGGATGTAACAGTTAAACATATAGTATTATTTTACTTAATTTTTTTTTTTTTTATATACATTTCCAAAAGTTAAAATTTTGGCAATTTTTGCGCGGAGTTATTATCGATGTCAAGTACCTCATTAACAACAAAGTAGGGTTAACGTGTATCTAGAAGTAGGGAATTCCCAACTCAATACGATACACTATACCTTCGAAACTGGGATTTGCCACACGGTTTAAGTAATTTTTATGCTAAATTTAAAATTGACAGCAGTTAATTTTGGTTCAAGTTATAAATAATACAAATTATAATACTCAAATGACAGTCATTCAATTAGAAATAAAATAAATTTCAAACATCTTCACTTCTTCGGTTTAAAAACGTCTAATATTCTAAAACTCACACTATTTAATAAATAAACATCAATTTAAAAGTTAGTAATAATAGAATCATACAAAATTATAATATAAACATTTTTATGGGCTCAATTTCTCACTGAGAAAGCAGCCGTCAAATAATATATAAGAATATAAGAAAGAATAACTTGGTTGATCTACGTTATAACATATATTGCCAATCGAAACATCAAGTCCTTCTTTCCAACAAAGGAGGAAATCGGTCAGTCATGTTCAGATTGGAGTTGTTTTTGTTGTTGCTGTGAGATACTGTATCAATATATGCGTTATTCTGTGAATTAATTCATTTCGGTAAATAACATAAAAATAAACAAAATAAATCACCTGAAAATTGCGTTCTTTTTTACAAAAGATCCTTAAAATAAGTACACTTTGATGAATAGTCATGATGCAGGTGGTTAATTTATTACTATAACGAAAATAACATTGAAACCAGAAAACTAAGACACAAATCATGAAATTAAACAATTTTATAGTTGTTGAACATCTTCTAATGTGGATTAATGATAATAAAATGTAGTGTTTATACACTTACGTGCATCTATGTTTAATATTTTTGTTATTTCAATTTATTTATTATTTGCTGCACTTCAAAAGAGTATTTTAAGCATTGATTGTGTATATAGAATATTGCATTTTTAATTGAAATCAGGATGGTATTTGATATAATCAAAGTTAAATTGCGTGCAAATAGTTATGCCTCCCTGAGAAGGAACTCCATGGTATAGAAATAGAAATATAGCCTAGTTTTTTCACTGGATGCTATGCCCATTCTGACAGAAGTCCCCATCGGTTGCACTGAGCGAATGAAATATAAAACGATCCCTTAGTAGGATGTGTAAATGGATGGCTATTCACTACCCCTCCCTTTTCGATATGCAACCAAAACATTCGTTCATAGGTATTTTTACTTAAATGATTAACTGTTGGTAATCAATATAAAAGTTGCTGGTTCAATGATTTTATATCCCGAAAGGTACCCTTATTAAAGCAGGTTTTGAACTCCTTAATGCAACAGCTTTTTTGATATGAAACGGTAAGATAAGTGTGATGTATCAGGAAAAGAAAGTTTAAACAATGATGGTTAACAATTCCACAAACCGAAAATCCACCTCTCACTTCAAACCATTGAACACAAAAAAACTTTGTATTTTCAACACCAAAAGGGTGACAGTTTAATTTTAAGTGTCATTTATTAATTGTCAAGTTTTGGATAATAGTGAATTTACAATCATTAAAGACTGCTGGATTTGATTGCATACATGTACGTGTGTCAGACTAAATATTGTTTTGAACACAACGGTTTTCCTTGAATTCCCCAAATATATCAGACAAATCAACTCCATCAAGATACTTCAAAATATCAATACGTCCTCCGTCCCTGGGAATATTTTCATTTACATTTTGTACTATACATGTAGGTTGAGACTGAAGAACATTTGCACTGCTTTCAGTGCTAGGTAAATGTAATGCTAATTGATTACATGAAGTTTGTTCAGCATCAGGAGCTGGCAATGCAGGTACTGCTGTAGATGTGAGTGCAGCTGTTTGGTTACATTTCGTCACTAAATTTTCAGACAATGTCTGATCCATTCTTATTTTCTCTTCATTATCAACCCGTTGATACACTGTTAGTGATTGGACGAACTTATGACTAGTAACTGCCTTTATCTGGGCTGGCCCATACATATTCTTTGATAAAATGGTTGCACCTGTTGCGCGAATTGAATGGTTTGTGTAAATCTGTGATTAGGCGGCACTTTTACTAAGTTCGGACATGAAAACCGTCAACTTCTTTTCTCCAACTGGTTCATTGCAGTACCAGGTGTCGTCCGTACTGAAAAAACTGGCGCGAGGCCTCTGCCACAATTTGTTGTTTTCAGGGTGAAGCTTTGACATATACAGCTCGAATGATCTCACTGGACAATAAGGTGAATCTGCAAAAAAAAAAGAAGTACGTGTATTTTATTGACCCGATATTTTCTGTTTATCTCGGTGTTATATTAAATGTCACAATTTGTTTGGTTGATATTAATTGTCGTAATAAATATATGTAAGTTTGAGTATGCATGAAATTTATTCATACCATGATAGTGCCACTTTGGGTTTTTTTGACAAATAATATTTTAATGGGATCATCATCTGAAAATCAGCTTTTGTTTTTAGATTAACTGAATTATACATGTCTATAAACCTGTGTGGTTTTTTTTTCGGTTTCGGATATAACCATTTCTGTTAATTTCTCAATACAACATGTACATTTACTTGTTGAAACGAACTGAAGAACCGCAATAATACCATGCATGTACAACATGAGCAAATACATGTAATTAAATGTAGGGGGTATTTTTTGTGCAAATGGTAGGCTAATTGTAGTGTTAAATTATTTATTTACCTTTAACTTCGGGCATGTTTCCAGAACTCTCTTCTTTGTCCGTTTCCCTATGATTTTTTGTCATCTCGTCCTCCAACTTTCTGACAACCTTTAATCCTGTGCTTGAATCAGTTTCTACACCAAATGTAGATTTTGTCATCAAATGCATGTTCTCTTGTCCCTCCTGAAGAAATGCAGACGAATGTCAAATTGCACCTTGGTATATAGTCCAGAATGTGTATTTGGTGAACAATAAATGGAACTGTATAGTTTTATTAAGTTACTTTCATTAATGTTGGGATGCTGGGTTACTGTTACGAGACCCGTTCTCTTCAGTTCTGTGGTGGCTGCCTTGAAATTTACGTTGGCTGCATTGAACGCTTCATCCTTTATTATGTTAAATGTTTTATTGTAGGGGGGTGATCTCAAGTATCTATTGAGTCCGTACCTCAAATTTTCTAACGAGGAAATCTTATAACATCCAACATCCAACAAAAGGTGAGTGATTCTGACTAGGCGATGCATGTCTGAACCTGTTCAATATATGACACCAATCAGGTACATTAAGGACGACACTTGCATTGTTAACATTGTTACGCGGCTATTGTAGTGGACACCACAACAAACATTAAACCTAAAACATGAAACAGTTAAACACATTGTCTAAGCAAAAATACAAATATCCACTAACGAACTGAACATCGGTTGTACTACATTGCTACACCGAGCAAAACAGGTCTCACATAGAGAGCACAAAGACAAAGTTATAGCGGTAAGCAGATTAGGGGATCCGGAAGATTAGGAATATGGCATCTGTAGGACGTACAATGAAAGTTCCAACCTTTCATAGTGACGAGTATATAATTACTGAAGCGATTATTGACTTGTGAATGACACTGTTCCTGCATATAAACATGTGTATTGCAACAACTCTAGTGAATTAAAGTTATTTTTTTGTCGAAGAGGTCGATGGTGTACTGATGCAAAGCAAACTCCCCCATACTATACAACATAATCTAATGTCGTGTGAGCAATTAGTTCATACGTCTACAGGCACATCAAAGTATTCCCGTCATGGATATAACCGAAATACTGTTCACTAATCACTAAACATCAATCAATGTAGCAGTCATTCAACAAAAGCATGTATATACAATTGTGATTGTCCAGTATGTTATTGTTACAGGAGTAGTAATTTAATATGCTGGATTACCAGGTGCATTATAGACAGCTTGTTATTTTATGAGACATGCATAGTTATGTGTCTTACACACGACCACAGTGTTATTAGAGATATGTATGCTGCAAATAAAGCATGTTGAAAGTTAAAAACGAAATCATCATTACTTGATTCTCAAAGATTTGCATTTAACACACCTATTTAACAATGGGGTAAATATAACAATTATGGCATACATTTGAAAGCGTGACTGATAACACCAGATCGCCTGTGTCTCATACAGTTTCAGTATGCATGGATTGTATGTTTATATTTATTTACTGCTTTTATTGGACTGTTTGGTCTAAGCAGCCTATTATCAATGCAAATCATTATGAAAAATATTGAATAATTAAATTTCTAATTTCGTCCTGCCTTTTCTTTGTGATATGTCCCATCCTTAAATTAAGAAATAATTACCGGTAGCCATATATTTATATCGTTTTTACCACGGGTTGGTACTTTAGCGGTAGCCATATAGCTATATTGTTTTTACCACGGATTGACACTTTATGCCGAATATTTTAACACGAGCGGTAGCATTTGTCAATCGTGCTTTGTAAAAATAATAATACCATTATAATATAATATCTATTAAACTTTTATAATACCATTATAATATAATATCTATTAAACTTTTATAATACCATTATAATATAATATACAATTAATGACTTTTAATGAGGTGGATACAAGGATTTATTAACCCAAGAATATTATATTTACCGAGGCCCCTTAGGGCCGAGGTAAATATATTATTCTTGGGTTAATAAATCCTGGTATCCACCGAATTGAAATTCATTAATTGTTTTATTATATGACACATTTTACATATTTCTTTCACCCTTAAAATAAGTTTTGATCACGATATTTTCTTTTGTTTACCTTGTTGGAATGTTATATTCACCTGGCGTGACGTCACACCAGGTAATTATAACATTCCAACAAGGTAAACAAAACCACGAGGTGATTATAATGTTTTATAAAGATCGTTACTAGGGACGTCAGCCAATCAGAAAAAGACATTATCTGAAGTCATATAATAATATCTATTAAACTTTTATGATACCATTATAATATAATATCTATTAAACTTTTATAATACCATTATAATATAATATCTATTACACTTTTATTGGCCCTGTTATTGTTATCCGATTCAACATTCTCAAAACATTATTTGAATTTTTCTGCGTATAAGTTAACTCGAATAATTCAGCGCCCTCTATCCACTGTCGCTCCTCGAGGGCTTGAACGCGCCTCGTGTTAAACATCCTTCAAGTGCTCTCTGAATTACGTGACCAATCAGCGAGCTTCTTTTTCTTGAGTGTGCACAATTGCACTTCCATTAGAGTAATTGCATTGTTTACAAACATGGAATTTGACGCCGCCTTGAGTTCTATCGAGACAAAATACTCGTTTAAATTCAAAGAAAAACAAATCCAAGCTATCAAATCAATTGTACGTGGAAAAGATACATTTGTTGTTCTGCCAACCGGCTACGGAAAGACTAAAATTTATGCACACTTGCCAGAAATATACGAACATTTGGACAATTTTGGCACAGTGCTTGTGATATCGCCACTCAAATCTTTGATGATGGACCAAGTAACCAAACTTACATCGATTGGAATTAATGCCACAGTGGTTGGTGAGTGTCAGAAGGATAAAGGCGTTGCAGACAAAATCGCAGAAGGGGCATTAACAACTGTATATTCGTCACGAGAGGCTGCACTTGCCCCTGGTATGTGGAGGAGATGTTTCACATCAGGATTTTTCCACGAAAACATGAAAGCCATTGTAATTGATGAAGCTCACTGCATAACTGAATGGTATGTTTTATTGAAATATCAAAGTACCGAAATTGCAGTAAATGGAGTTCTGCATAGGGCCATTTCGACATTTATATCTCATCAGTGTAGATAAAATCAAAACATTTGGAAGACCAAAAACCAAAAGATATTAAATGCCAAAATGGCTGATAGAGAACAAATAACATAAACCTAAAGGGCCTAAAATTGAATTCACATGTTACGTCATTGTTAATTAATTTATAATAAAGGACAAGTCGGTCCTGCATACCTGTGACACTGAAGCACAAGTCTTTATTGTTCAGATTTTTCTTCATAGTGATACATGCACATGCATTGAATGCCAGACAACTCGCCCCATCTTTTTGCCAACGCGCCCACCTCTCGTACCAACTCGCCCCACTTTCATTTGGTCGACTCTTTTTACCTTTCAATGTTTATTTGTAAGTGTTGAATGTTTACACACTATAAGTAAATATCTGTTTGCCAACTCGCCCCAATTGTCAACTCTGCTTACACCCAAATATTTTGGAATAAATTATGTATATTTTATGCTGAACGATGTTTTGTTTGTGTAACTTTGATATTCATGATGACATGATTTTTTAGTTGAGTGAACCAACATGTAAATGAATATAGGATAAAATATGTTTGGCAGTCATGAGTTAAATAAGTCATAAGTGTATTTTTTTTATTTGTTTCATTCATAGTATAGCAATACTCTGAAGTTTTTTTTTATTGTTTCTCACTTGTGTAAGTCTATGAAATACAAATACAAAAGATTTTATTGCTAATCACAGCGCCCAAGATGAGCAGAATAATCACAATAAATTTAGTTACAATGATTGGAATGATTTACATATGATTCATGACATTTATATCAACAGTTACAAAAAAGAAAATATTTTGCACATTTATTAGGACTCGGAGGCACACAGAATAATGTATTAATGATCAATCCATAACATACATTTTGTGCATGTACATGCAGATTATACCTATATAAATGGAGGAGACACACTGGGAATAAAACACTCGTGTATACATTTGTACATGAATTGAGATTAATATACTAGTATTACAAATGTATAACATAAACTATTCAAGGTCTAGGTATTTATAAATAAATCAAGTCAATCATATAGTAAAGCTACAGTTAACCCATTAACATAGTGTTTCTTTCATTTGTTAATGTTTTTATCATTTTTACCAACTCTTTCAGTACGTTTTGATTTTCATTACTCATTAGCCAGATAAATTTATCAGTATTATTTAATTTCTCTGCGTTAGGATATAATTTGTAAATACAGCCTAAATGATTTTCTCTAAAAGTTTTGAATTTTGTACAACTCATTAAAATGTGTATCTCATCTTCAACTTCACAATTACATAAAGTACAAATACGTTTGTGTTCTGGCAGATTCTTATGTCTACCCTTTTCAATTTCTAAATTATGAACACCTATTCTGAATTTTGTAAAAATATTTCTCTCTGAGTAAGGAAGGGATTCAAGATAGGATTCAAAATAAAATGAATTTTTAAACAGTCTAAACGTACGTAGTTAGTTTTTCTGGTTCGAGTCCTTCCTTATATCATTAAAAAGTTCACTTTTCCCAACATTTCCATGAATGAAAGTCAGTTTGTTAATGAAAAGTTTTTTCACATTAACATTTCCCTGTAAACTATATTTAGGAGAGATATCTAAAATTTTAAGTACAATACATAGTATAGCTTTGTTAACTTAAACAAAAAAGATCTAATTAATCATTACTTCATTTACTTGCATTGTTTCTCGTGTATTATTATAGTGGGGCGACTTGTCTCGAAAGTGGGACGAGTTGACAAGAAAGTGGGGCGAGTTGTCCTGCTTCCCATGTATTCCCTTTCCAGGTAGCTTCAGTATTTTATTCTTTTGGCATTTATAATGCAAAGAAAAGTGTTATATCCACTTCAAACAAGTTGCAAATGGTAGTGAATGATCCCCAATTTTAGAGTTTGCATTGATAAGGTGACAGTTAACGTTGAATGTGACATCATCTTTGTAACAAAACATGATTTTTTTTCAACTCGAAAACCAAAAACAACAGTAGAAAATAAAGTTGAAGTTTATGATAGAACTACATGGTTATGAGTAATGAATAGATTAAAAAACTTTCAATATAGGATTTCAGTTAATGTAATGTCGCAAAATATTTTAAGATGTACACGTGTATGTGTAACAATTAAATGAACAATCCACGACAAATACAAAGAAAGTTCACTGTTCATGTTTAGTCTTCAGCAGAAAACATACACTATAAGGTAAGGTATATTGATCAGATAGCACCTGTATTTAAATTCAGAAAACAAGTAATACATGTATATAATTTACATGTATTTTCAGGTACAAAAAAAACAATTATTTTAAATATTTTCTTTTTTTACAGGGGTGCTGAATTCCGACAGGATTATGGCAGATTAGCCGAGCTTCGTTCAATCTTAACAGATGATGTAACATATGTAGCTTTAACCGCCACCGCAACAAAAAGCATGAAGTCACAGATCTTGAAGAAGTTGGACATGATGGAGGAAGAAACCAGTGTAGTATATGAATTACCAGATCGAAAAAATATAACTTATCATGTAAAGAAATCTAAGAACCGTGTTAGTGAATTGGATTGGTTTTTAAATGACATTGTTAATAACAAAGATAGGGCCAACAAAACTGTTGTATATTGTCGTCATATTGTGACTTGTGCAAACTTATATGACCACTTCAACATGCACATACAGCAAGGTGACACAGAATCTGATAGATTGTTTGCAATGTTTCACAGGTCAACAGCACCTTCGAGTAAAGAACATGTTCTTCAAGAATTCACAAAAACGGAAAGTAAATTAAGAAAATTTTTTGCTACCGTAGTTTTTGGCATGGGAGTAGATGTACCAGATATTGATTTTATGGTTAATTGTGGTGCGCCTCGTGGCCTTGAGCAATTTGCCCAAGAGAGTGGTCGTTCAGGCAGAGATGGACGTCATAGTACATCAATCATCTATTACACAGACCGTGACATTGCAAAAGACCGATCATCAAATGAAATGAGAGAATTTTGCAAGTCTTCAACTTGTTAGCGAGACATTATGAATAACCAATTCAAGCTGGACAGCAAAAGCAAATTGTCAGAAAAACATGATATAATTGAATGCCTTTGTTGCAGTTTGTGTTTTGAAACATGCAAATGTGGCAGTTGTGTTTCTTTAGATTGTGTCATGGACTTCAACAGTGAAATGGCTATGTTAGATATTTGTGACGATTCAGTAAGATCACTTGATGACTACCAGGTAGAGCTATTAAGGTAAAATTTGCTTGACTTTCATGACTGTTTAGTTGAAGAAGGCAGTGACATCATAAATGCATATGACAATTCATTGATTGAAAGTATAATTCAAAATTGTAACTACCTAATGTGTGAAGATGATATTATTGATCTTGGACTTCAAAATCATGATCTTGCAAAAGAAATTATTCTTCTCATAGAGGAAGTCTGTTGATTAGTTAACTGATTACTGAATCAACTATGTCATTATTATAGATCTGTAAAGCATTGATCCATACTTACAATAATAGTAACCTGCTTCAAATACCGGTAAAAAATGTGATATTTTTAAAAATTGAATAAAACTGTCAGTTAACGTTATCCAACATGTCCAAATAACAAAAGGATGATGAACTTGTAAATTATATTTTGAAAAAATATTTTAAAAACATTGCACAGTTTCAACTACTTAAGAAAAGATGTGTAGCAAAATCTGATGGAAATAGTCCTTGGCTTATATCTAACATTACATACATGTACACCTTTTTGGTACATATTAGGCTAAAACATTTACATACGTGTAAATTGCAATCTTTTTGTACTAATTTGGCAATATATCTGTTGTTCGGTGTTGTCTTATCGCCGTTCACTCCATATCTCTTTTTATTTCAATGTAATGCGCCATATTTTCAAATGGACAAATTTTCATTTAACTTACATTTTTTGGGGGTATTTTACTGAATGTTACTTTTTGATTAAAAAAAATACAGTGGCGAAGTTAAAATTATATTTTAAAATGGTAATGTTATTGATATAATTTTTCATCTCATTTATCTATATTTTATGATAGAATTTGATGAAAATGTCTTAATTTTACACATCTGCATATACTTGTCTTTTAAGGACGTTTGCCGTTCATGATTTGTATTTTTTTGTTATTTTGTACAACAGATTTCAAAACATAGCAATTAAAAATTGTTATAGAGAACTTTCAAAGACATATCTGATTCATTTGTTGTTTGTTCATTGTTTTTCAAATTAAATGTAAAGCTTCTTTATACATTTATACAGTAGACCCATTTTGATGCTATAATAAAACTAATTATGTACTTACTCAAACTTATAGTATTTGTGTCAACTCACTGTGGGTTGAATGCACATGAGACACGTCAAAGAAAATAAAACTTGAGCAGTCAGAACAGATGTTAAGGCTTGAAAATAGTTTGTTTGCTGTTCCACTGTCTACAAATGTACCCAAAAAACAAAGAAAATCCAACATATATTTTGTAATTTTAGCTATTGGGCCAGACCCCAAACATTTCCATCTTCTTGGAGTCCATGTGTTATTATGAAAACATTTCTTGAAAACAGTTTTACTGTAAATGCACATGATCATTCATTGAACAAAGGGATGTGTAGTAAATGACAATGAGACTGTGGTCCTAAAACATACCAACAATGCCAAAAAAAATTTACAAAAAGACCTAGTGTACCTGCTTACAGCTTTTGATTGTGTACACAAATCCACACTAAATGTCAAGAAATATATATCATTGCACCTTTCTTACTAATTATATAATACCACAAACCAAGCTAATAAAAATTAGATCTCCACACTGGCTCCTGTTTTGATTTTTCATGTCGCTTCCCAAGATCTAATTAAGCGACATGAAAAATCAAAATAGAAAGATGATCATAAACATGTGTTTCCCATAGTATACAGTGTTAAACTATGTTCTGCACTGGCAGGCATATTTTTTTTGGTACATTGCAACAAAATTGGCAATTTTTGTAAAGGACCTTTCATACATCTTTTCTGTAAATTTTAGTTCAATTTGCTTCAGTAGTTTCAGGAGTTGATCAAAATATGTTTGCCATATGCTGCAATGCTAAAATATGTCCTGTGCCAACTGGAACGAAATGAGCAGTCTTTGTACAGGACCTCCCATACATCATTCCTGGAAATTTGGTTCATTTTTGCTTCACTTCAGTGGTTACAGAGGAGCTAATTTACCAAAATGCGAAAAGTTAACGAACGGACTGACGATGGATGCCAAGTGATTGCAATAGCTCACACTGACCCTCTCCAGCGCATGTTTCATACTTCTCATGTCACCAGAAGGGCACTTTTATGTGTAACCCCATTTTCAGAATACCAAGGGACACTTTTTACATGCAATGTTTATGAGTTACATTGTAGTGTGACATTTCTGTCAATCATTGTCTTTTTTTTTTGGTCATGTAATCAGACTTGAAATTGACTTCTTTCGTATTCTACTGAACCATTCATAGCTATAGACGATGAATATTAATAATGACAGGTTGAGCAGGAATGATTTTTACCCTTCAAAAGTGCCTGTGTTTAATTACACAGTTGTTTTTAGAGGGACTGCAATGTTATATCCTCAGTTGTTGTTCATTTGTATTTTGTTAATTCTTTGGCTTTTGCCAGTCTTGGGCTTCACTTTTTTGAAATAAATAAAACATATACTAACATGTACATACAAAACTTTATTACTTTGATATCAAAATCCAGAGTACCCAACCAAGAAATATGCACATGTGAAAACAAAGAGTAAAATATTGGCACTATATGTATCACTATTTAGTTCAACAAAGAGTAAAATATTGGCACTATATGTATCACTATTTAGTTCA
>MJUT01057823.1:134516-154539 GCA_002080005.1 Gigantidas platifrons
AAAAAAAAAAACTTTTAAAAGCACATGCATCTATCTAAAAGATTAAAATAAAGCAGAAAAAGTATGAAAATAACGAAAATAATTTAAAATCAAACAACTTTACTTAATACTGCAACCCTAAACTGATGAAGTATTGGTCTACAAAATTAGCACTTGAATTGTTTCACCAAGACCTTTTCCATAAAATATTCTATGAATTACGAAATTGAGGTATTCCAAGACATAAATTTACTTAGAAGCGATCGATAGTGAGTGGAATATAACGACTGGATTATATCGGGTTACGTATAAGTGTCAAATTCTGATGTCATCCATGTTACTTCAACTACGCAGTTAACCAAAGCGCACATCAAAGCTGGATTTTGATTGGCCTAGTTTCCAAACAAAAATTATGTTTTTATAATCTATTTTTAGTAATCTGAGATTTATATATATATTTATTTTTAATAAGACCCGGGACCTTATTTTCGAAACTGTCCTAAGATTTATCCTAGGATATATCTTAGAAAATTATTTAGGATAATCTTAGGACCAACTTATGATATGTCTGAGACGTCGTACCGAAGCTCTCCTAGGATTTTCCCAGCTAGGATGTCCTAGCCATTATCCTAAGTTTTTGCGTATAAGGAAAAACAAGGAAATAAAAGTATCAAGATTTATTAGAAAACATTGATAAAAATAACCAAATTAATTAATAATAATAATAATAATAATAATATCGAAAATATAGTAACAATTAAAATAAAAATAATGATAATCATGATGATGATGAAAATAAGATTATTTCCAAACGATGTAAACAAAATGAATATATTCACGTCATGTTGACAAACTTTTTCATCAATACAAATTAAAGGTGAGTAAAATTTAAAGTATCACATTAAACAATATAAATAAGAGTTCAAAGGCAAAATTCGTGCAACCTATGATAAATGATATATAAAAGGTAAACACATTGGTACATTATATATTTTAAAACATGAGTCGAAAAAGAAATCCTAAATTTATCTTAATCCCTTAAAAAGTTTAGTAAAAGACTAATGCATTTACTGCTAACGCTTCCGGATCCGGGAACCAGCTCATGTAATTTTTCAGCTGGGCATTTGTTCGATCTTCAAACAGATCTACTGTGCAGGGGATTGTTTTGTTCATTAATAACTGAAACATGCATGGATTCAACATCCAACTGCTTGATTCGTAATGGTGTCTGGATTCCCAATCTGCTATTAGGTTGTCCTTGCCGGGAATGAACTCTGCATGAGGAGTTATGTTTCTTTGCAGACACCATTCCCATATTACAAGAGCAATTCGATTGCATCCATTTGAGACAGTTTCCCCCATTTTGTTTACATAAGTTAAGGCAGTCTTGTTGTCTGTCTGAATTAAGACCTGTATGTCTGACTTGTTGCGCAGAAATGATTTTATTGCATTTTGTATGGCCATCAATTCTAATACATTTATGTGGAAGTGTGATTCTGTTATCAGCCATGGACCCCCAATTCTGACATTGTTGCATACTGCACCACAGCCCTGATTGCTGGCGTCTGTCTGAATGTTTACCGTGAATTGAGGAGCTAACATACTCCTGCCATTCCAATTGTGCAATTGATTTATCCACCACTGAAGTTCTATTTTTGTTTCTGAAGTTAAATGAACCAGGGAATCGTAATCTAGCGATACCCTTAAATTCTGATTTTTCACCAACTGAAGATGAAGGTAATGTAGATGGGCAGGTAAAACCGCTTGAATGGAGGCTGACAGATTCCCGATTAAAACGGAGAGTTTTCTGACAGATAGTGTGTTGTATTCTAGAACTTGTCTGCATAGTTCTTGTATTTTCTGGATTTTTTTTTATTGGTAAAGAAAGAGTCATTTTTATGGAATTGATCAGAAAACCCAAAAATTCCATTTCCTGTGTTGGAATTGTGACAAATTTTTCCAGATTTATCAAAAATCCCAAGCCTTGAAGTATTCCCAATGCATTCTCGGAATCCCTTAAAGCCCCTTCTCTGGTCTGATTCATGATCAAGATATCGTCCAGATAGATTATCAAGCGAATCCCCATTCTGCGCAAGTAATGAAAGCACGGTTTCACGTATAATTAAGCGGGTATCCATAGCACTTGCTTCACTGTACAAACAATATTTTAAGTTTCCACCCGGAAATAAAGTTCAAGAAATTCAAAGGCAGTTTATGCAGCAAAGCAGAATTCCTGGTATCGTAGGTGCTATAGATGGTACACATATTCCTATCCAATCACCAGGAGGGGATACGGCAGAATTATTCCGCAACAGAAAAGGATTTTTTTCCCATTAATGTTCAGGCAATTTGTGACCATGATCTGATACTAACAAATGCTGTAGCAAGATGGCATGGAAGTACTCACGACAGTCGGATTTTTGAGAACAGTAACATTTGTACCCGTCTGGAAAGAAGGGAAATTCAAGGTATATTAATAGGTGACAACGGATATCCACTCAGACCTTATTTGATTACACCAATCCTGACATGCACGACACGGGAGCAGAGACATTTCAATTATGCACTTTGTAATGCACGTGTGAAGATAGAAAATGTGTTTGGAATATGGAAAAGACGCTTTCCCTGCTTACGACAACAGCTAAGATTTAAGCAACAGTCGATTTTGTACGGGCTTTTAAATTTTTCCACAAAGATTTCAATTGTGTCAAACTTCTTTTATGTACACCATGGCGAGAATTAAATTCTTTTCCAATATTTTCCCATTCTTTGTTCTTTTTACTGATCATTTTCCCGTCGTTTTGTTCACTTTCAATTATACCTTTTCTACTGTCAACCAACTCAATTAATACTGTCTTTTCTAATTCAGTAAAATTCGGAGATTTCTTGCTAGCCATTACTGATCCAATTTATCATCAAAACTTAAACCCAGGCATAAGCTGTATTCACATAAGAAATTGTTGAGATACACGTTAGCAAGCCAACAACAACTCACCTGAGTACAGCTTAACCTAGGGTTAAGTCGGGGATACCTGATCGCCCGATCAACAGGTAAATCGGAGTTACCTGAGCTGGAATTAGCATGTACATTGTATGTCAAAAACGTAACAATGGTAGCAAACAGAAATTGATTAGCAGGTATTTACCATGCAGTACACTAGTCCACTTTGACATATAATTAATTCCTGATTTTAATTAAATCTGCAAATGTTATTTCTTTTAACTTTTTTATCTTTTAGATTTAGACAAGTGCATTTTTGTCAAAAGTTTATACAATTAACAATTTTAAAAATATATACAAAAATGTATATATAAAAAAGTAGATGGCATGTCAAATGATTCATTTGCAGGCAAAAAACTGGCTGATGGGAAACAGCTTACAGGAAAAGGAAGACTCACAAACAAACTTATCAATAGCTTTCAAGTCTTCTATGGCATGGCAATACGAAAAAATAAAGGTGATGCACTTGCAATGCAAAACAAAAATGTAATGGCTATACCTTTCCATTATGCAAGCACAAGGGACGAGGCACAGCATCATTTCTGTCCAGTTGGTGAAACATCATGGTGCAAATGGCAGGCTGACAAAGCATCTGGGACAAACAACTATCGCCCATCGAAAAACCCTTTAAGTTCAGCATTGGCTGAAGTGCTCAAACCAGTATTTGAAAAACTTTCTTCTCTGCAGCTTTTTGCAAGGAGCGAAAAATGTTTGACCCAAATCCAAAACGAGTCTTTGCATCATGTGATATGGAGTTATCTTCCTAAATGAGAATACCACAGCCCTTCGGAGACAGAATTAGGAACTGCTCTTGCCGTTGGACATTTTAATGATGTAATGTATAGCTTTAATAGCAAACTTTTTCAAGAAACCAATCTGAAAATTGGAAATGCCAACAAACTGCTTTGGAGGACCATTGATCAACATAGAATGCGACATGCTGCATATGAACATAGTGACAACATCAAACAAATAAAAGAAGAAAAGATTTAAAATCAATGGAGGCTTCCAAACTTGATTCTTTGCAGTATGATGACAGCTATGCCAAAGAACAATATTATGCTGATTCATGTAGATCTGATAGTGCCGGACATAACAAAAAACAACGAAAGTGTAAAAAAAAATGTGGGAATCCTATGAAAGGCCATAAAAGGGGACAATGTGAACAGGTTGATGGAAACTAAAATATGTTAATCAGTTGTCAATTGGATATTTGTATTGAACAATTCATAGAATGATACATTTGTCAGAGATTTATGATTATCAGTTCAGTTTACTCTGGCTATTCCATTTCTGTTGGCAACTTCTTCGCAAAACTGTACCATGGACACTTTAAAGGCATCCTGAAATATACAATGCAAATTTATTTTGAATATTTGTAGTTATCGAGTTTCATTTTTATGCATAAAAGTAAAGTAAATAACGTGTAACGAATTTACACGTGGGGAAAACTAGCTAGTCGATATCAAAATAAAACTGGTTTCAGCTAAATGTTCTATTGATAAATCCAAATGATAATTTACAAAACAAATAATTATAAGTGTTCACATATGGTAGTCCAATACATAAACAAGTGTAACAATTACGGTAAGTCCAGTATAGCAATAAAATGTTCACATATAATGGTAGTCCACTATAACAATTACGGTAAGTCCAGTATAGCAATAAAATGTTCACATATAATGGTAGTCCACTATAACAATTACGGTAAGTCCAGTATAACAATNAAATGTTCACATATGGTTGTCAATTGGATATTTGTATTGAACAATTCATAGAATGATACATTTGTCAGAGATTTATGATTATCAGTTCAGTTTACTCTGGCTATTCCATTTCTGTTGGCAACTTCTTCGCAAAACTGTGCCATGGACACTTTAAAGGCATCCTGAAATATACAATGCAAATTTATTTTGAATATTTGTAGTTATTGAGTTTCATTTTTATGCATAAAAGTAAAGTAAACATCATGTTATTAGTGAATATATATTTCGCAGTAATGCACGTAAGATTTGAATTCATAAGTGAAATGTTTTTTGAGGACACACTTTGTTCCAATGTAAAAAATGAATCAATTTTTAGTGATTGATTTAACAATACTTAAAACCTCTTTTGGCCAGGCATAATGGGCGTAATCAGGGCCTATTTCTGCCTCCTATTGTGAAAAAGAACAAGTTAATCTGCATTAAAACTATTTAATATATTCTTCTGTAATGGACATTTAAATATATTCAATATTTACATAAATCAAGTATATTTTCTTATTTCACTAAAATATTTTCCCTAGAAGTTCGTACCTGTCATGTATTCGAAATTCGTAATAATTAGTTAGTTAGTTAGTTTAAAATTAAAAAAAATGTATGTTAGGCCAAATAAAAAATATGTGTAGTTCCGGTTACATCAAAATGAAAAGTAGGGTATTAGGTAGGTAAGGAATTTGTTTTATCTTACAATTTTATCTTACATTGAGTCAATGGGAGAGACATTTTCACTTGAACATTGCTTATTGAAAAATGGCAAAACAATCTTTAGGGAAGGGGCTAAAAATTAGGGTAGGTAGGGTAACCGGAACCACACCTATTTTTTTTATTTGGCCTTACCAAAAAGAATATATTTAAAGAATGGTACTAAATTTACCTTCATTGTATGTGCCCAGTTGCAGTAAAAAATCCACCTGATTTTCCAGTCGCCCCTGTTCCTTCTTCTATGGGAATCCACGCTGTTACTTATGAACTGAGCAAATTGTTCACCATCATACCTAATACAAATAAAAAAAAATATTATTGTTATTATTATTATCTACTGATATGAAGAAAACAGTGAATTATTGACAGAAAAAAATCTTCTCCCTTTTAATGTTTTTTTTTTTGCGTGAACCGCATTAGAGGTTCACGCATCCTACATTGGCCAGTTATTTAATTCTCAGTGGGGAGTCCAATGGGACATTCGATTCTCTCAATATTATGATTTCCGAAAGGCATCTACTCTTTTCATTGGTCATTTAACTAGATGGCATGATGTAAAATGTGGATATCATATGATATCAATATTAAAGTTTCCATGCCGTGTGTGTAACAATTATAAATAGATTAGTTATCAGGATAACGTTTCGATCATAACTTATTTAGTGATAGTGTGTTATTAAAAGATACGAATGTCTATTAATTAAAATTAAATGTATAGACAGCTACGTCTACAGTGGTGACATTTTTACATAATAAAAACAGATTTCAATAAAATAATATTTATCTTAAATGTGTATTTATAACAACAAAAAAACTGAATTAACTACATTAACGTACATACTGACATCTTAACATATAATAGTTAAATTATATTCAATTGTTTTGCGCAAACATATAGACAGTAACCACGATCAAGTTTTTCGATAATCATTTTGTAATTAAATCTTTGAAATTAATGATGTAATTTATAGTACAAATCAGGTTGCATTATAATGATAAACATATATAGTGAGGTGCCAGAATTTATGCAACTAGTAAAAAAATCCCTATATAATCAAACAAAACCACATTTTTTCAAAAAATTATTGTGAAGTCATTTCTGGATAGATTTTAACAAATTTAACACCAAAACATTCAGAATTGTTTATATTTTGATTGTTTATTTGCTCATTATGTTTATATGAGTGGTTTTTATTTGTACATAATATAAACATGATTGTTAATTTTTAGGATTTATTTTTAGTTGAAATATATAGGAAAATCAAAGTCATTTTTTATTTGTTCTGTTTAAATTATATATCGGCAGCGTGAACAAATGTACAAATAATTCACAATAAATTCTGATCGATAAATCGATTTAAACTGTGTACTAAATACGTTCCCTGCCAATATGTGAAATATATCCTGCTCTTATGTCCCCTCGGTGAACATAGATAATACAAAAAGTTTTGAAATGATAAAAAAAATATTTTCGGAAATATTATACTGATTAAATCCCATTCTTTTTCTCAGAATTATCAAGAAACTTTTTATATATAAATATATATAATAGTGCAGTTTCGTTCTTTTTAATATAAAAATACAACCTAAATCTTTTTGCTGATAAAAAATAGAAGTGTAATATTGTTCGTTTCGTTTATGCATGATTAGATATGACATCAAAAGACTGTATGAAGTATTTAGTAATTAGGGCGGGATCTTTAATGTGAAAGCTTTCAATTTAAACATGGGGATGCAAGTATGTAATCAATATTGGAACTTAATTAACAACGCGGAATCAACCTTTCTTAACAAATATCATGTGGACAATGACACCATGCATCATTCACACCAGGTCATAAGAACCGCATTGTCCTTTGTTAGTATTATCTCTTTAGTTAGTACCTCATTGTATTATCTATTTGAAATCCATTATATAATTGTATTACATGTGTGAGCGTAATATGTAACCACTTTGTAGACATTGAGCAAGTAAAATATGTTAAACTGAAAAGGGAAATAAAATTTACAAATTACATGCACCTCAAACAAAATGAAATAAATGCTTTATTTTTTCATGTTTTATAGATACACGTTTTGAATGCGGTGACATTAATTTGGTATTTTTGAAATTTTTATAATATTATAATATGATTTATTACAGTGGAGTTAAAAAAGAGAATTGCATTTTTTTTTAAATACTTGTACACTCCACAACAGATAAATATATTATACATACTTAAGCAAACATACATATACGGTTCACGTATTGCCTTTCTTTTTTTAAAGAAAGCAACTTGTTTTCAAATACATTTTGTACATAAATAAAAAAGAGAATAACAATAAAATGGTCCAATTTAATTTGATTTTAACAGGTTTCCTCTGTTGTAAGAAATTTGATGTGTAAAAGATTTGCGAAACATTTATCGATGGATAGTTATAGGAATACACAGAAACCTATCAATTTGAAATTTCCCCATATGACCCCCATTCACATGATGACTACCAGGGTGCGTAGAAATACCGCAAAGGACCTTTTTAGTGCACTAATGACCTATAAACTGCACTAAGGACATGTTAGAATGGTGCAAATAACACAAAAGAGGTTCTCAATGATAGGTAATACAATATTTTGCCTATTTCCTAAAATTGATTTTGATTGATTAAAAAATATCAAAATTATACCATATTTTCTTGGCGCGTGGCGACAGCCAATTCATTACTTGTGATTACACAAGGCAGATCATGTTCATTGAAGCGTTTCAGTTTATGAATTTGAATTTGAATTTTGGTGTTTAACGCCACTTTCAGCAATATTTCAGCTATATCATGGCGACCAGTTTTAGTTGTGGAGGAAGCCGGAATACCCGGAGAGAACCACCGACCCTGGGCAAGCAACTGGTAAACTTTATCACTTGCGGCTGCGAGTCGAGTGCACCCTATTTTGTAATTTACAAAGCTGGGCGCGAACCCACGCCGTATTGGTGATAGGCTTGTATGAGACCTGACTCATTGAGCCACCCGGGCCCCCGTTTCAGTTTATGGCTTGTGTAGTTGTTTAATAGATAATGTGTATGGTGATGGTGTATGGTGATGCGATATGTTGGGAACATTACTTTTACCTACATAATCCTGAACCTATGGGAGAGGTGACAGATATAACGTGGGCGGGCTTAGCCAATGCAATACAGAATAAAAGGAATTGTTAAAATTTTCAGACATGTCGATATATACTTGTTTTGTCATTTTGTTTATTCTGGAAAAACAAAGTATCTATCGAAATTTCTTACTGTACTTTTACTGCAGGGCGAGTGTAGGAAACATAATTTTATCTTCAAATTTTTGTGACAGACGGACGAATCATTAATAAACTAAATTTTTCAGAAATGTCGATATATACTTGTTTTGTCATTTTGTTTATTCTGAAAAAAATAAAGTATCTATCGAAATTTCTTACTGTACTTTTATTGCAGGGCGAGTGTAGGAAACATAATTTTATCTTCAAATTTTTGTGACAGACGGACGGATCATTTATAAACAAAAATTTTCAGAAATTTCGATATATACTTGTTTTGTCATTTTGTTTATTCTAGAAAAACTAAGTATCTACCGAAATTTCTTACTATATTTTTCAAACAAGCTTAAAATAATGTACCCAAAGAGTAGAACAGCCTTTATTGTATTTCTAACATTTTTATTATTTTAAATTCAAAGGGAGATTTTTGTCTGATATACACACCACCTTACATCATAGTTTTGGGAAGGAAGTGGCTGAGACAGTCTGATATTTTATAAGTAAACATCAGTTGAAATAATTTCAAACATTTACGATTTCGGAAGAAGTTAATCTGGTTTTATAACAGCGACAGGACTTAATATAAAAGCAAACTCTGAATTTCCATATATGTTACTTTCTTAAAACATATACTGGTATCATATTTAAGGATGGTTAACATACCCCGCCCCCTGAAAAAATAATCATTCAAATACAATGTGTTCTTTTTGAGGCTCTACCCATTTCAATTCATGAATGCGAACCTTGAAAATTAAATCAATTTAATCAAATATTTTCAGACGTTTGGATTTCTTTAACAATTAATATTTCTTTCTATAATAATAATTCATAGAACTATTCGTCGAAAGTTTGAAATATTGCGAAGTCAATTCAAGGAGCGGCTTATAAATAAATGCATGTATATGTATAAGGTTTTAGTTACTAGAAAAGAATTTTGAATAGAAATTAAAAGGACAATAAAGAAAAACATCGACATTTTTCATTAATCGATAACGTTTAATCACAACTTTTTACTGTGTATTAACATGTACGGTGGTAGTTTTTTGTAAAAAAAAAATATAACTCTTTATCAAATGATACCGGTATTACTACTGAATGTTTGGAGCAATTACATTGATTTTTATAATAACGAATAGAACTTTGTGAACGAAAGTTTAAATATTGCAAAACTAATAAAAGGAGCGCCGTAAATGTTGTTAATAAATACATGTAGAAGGTTTTAATTACTAGGAAAGAAATTTTGATCAATGAATAAATAACTCGAAATATAATGAATGATGTACAAAAACATCATGTGACTCTTTCAGTGACTTTCTTCTTAATACTGAGATTAACGTATTCGTAATTTTTATGTATGTTATTTTACATTGAAAATTACATGTTTTATTCATTATAAATTTTGAAAAATTACGACAATTGTGACATCTAGAAGAAGAAAATTATACCTCCTGAAGTCTTTGCTGAGATAAATCATAGTCGAATGCACAGGACACCCAAGGTCACCAGGTCATTACACAGATGTTAAAAATTTAATTCGCTATTATCCAATATATCGTAAATACGAAGCAATGCGACCAAAATTTTCTGTTTTAGATTTTATAAGTTTTGTGAGAAAATGTTGCAAAAATAATATGGTTTGAGTAATTTTTTGAAGTTTTTTGAAATAACAACTTTACAAACATAAAACAGTTCTTAAAACAAACAAGTCACAAAATTTGATTGCAACAACAACTATGTATAGATGTATAGTATTATAATTATTTTCGTCTTTGTGATGGATTTAATTAGTTTTAGTAATGATATAACAACTTTTACTAATGAATACGATAGCTTCTTATTTATTCAACAATATGACTTCGGAAAAGATCAAAAGAAACTAACGGGTGTAGATCGTTCTGGTTGATTGCTCCTGAGAAGGTGATAATTAGAATAAACAACTAAAGTAGAACAATATGGCGCGTGCCGATGAAAAAGACGTCCAACTCGCTAATTACATAGAATAAAAACCACGTTTTTTGAAATGTATACTTAATTTTATATTATCTTTCATTTAGAACGTCCTTTGTGCTATTTGCACCACTCTAACATGTCCTTAGTGCAGTTTATAGATCCATAGTGCACTAAGGAGGTCCTTTGCGGTATTTCTACACATGCATAACATGCATAACTTACCCGCAGTCTGCCACTGCTTCAAGGCGTAGCCAGGGGGGGGGGGNACATGCATAACTTACCCACAGTCTGCCACTGCCTCAAGGCCGTAGCCTGGGGTGGGGGTGGGGGTGCGTTGGGTGCACGTGCACCCTCTTCTGACATTCAATAGATAACACACTTAAAGTTGTAAATCTAAGTCCTGCATCAAAAAGGATATAACATTTTCTTGCATTTTGATCAATTTTTTCCTTTGATTATACTGTTTGTAAAATGCTAAAACCTCAGAGATTCCGGGGGGCTTTTCCTCCTGGGCCACCTATCAGGGCTCTGCCCTGGATCCGCTGGGGGCCTAAAAAGCGGCCCCCAGACCCCTCGCCTTCTAGTTGTGCACCCCCTCTCAGAAAACCTGGCTACGGCCCTGTGCCTGCACAAAAGATCTTCTTTCATCTTCTTCATTTAAATGATGACTGTGCCTTCTGTTTGGTACTTTTTGCATTTTTAGTAGTTTTAATGTGGAATGAAATAATATTAAATATTGAGGAATTTTTCCAAAGTTACAAAGCCATTTGCGTTTTTGTGGAAGATTCCATTAAATGAAGGGGAAAGCAGCATGGATGTAGCTAACTTTTCATCAATACCAAAAGAAATAAATTAGTTATTTGCAATGGAATTTATTTCAAAATATCTAATGTATAATAATTTTCATTTTGTAAAATCCAACTAAAAGGGAAGAATACACATAATGAGCAAACTAAGATTCCATGTGATTTCTGTTATTATTAGTGGTTCACGTCTGGTCAGTGGAGGTGGAGTTTTGACATTATCAGTAGGTAGTTAACCTCAAGCTAGGTCAGAGTGATGTAACTTCTCCCGCCAATTTCATGTGTTTACTGCACAGGGTGTGCATTTTCCAGCTATATTTAGAATTTGTGTGAAGAAATTCTATCTTTCTGGTCAAATCATTGTTGATTTATGATTCAAGCTCAATCCTGAAGTGTTCCCATGGCACATTTGTGACTTTTATTCAAGAAATGGGGTACCAAGAGGAAAATTACAACTTTTGAGATTTGTCCACTACAATTTTTGACATAAAATGTCGACTTTGAATGAAATTAGCTCCTGCATTGGTACTCCTAGAGGCTTGATTTTGGTATATGTTGTTCTTAGACCTATTATCTGCAAAACTGTGTCTCGGATTTCTGATAGAATTAATAGAACAAATTCTACACACAATTAAAGTTGGTGAAATCTTATGAAGTCAGGCTGAAATAAAAAAAAGTATATATAAATTAATCTAAAAAAAAAAATTAATTAGTGAAATATCACTTTCTATATTTAGTTAAAATCTAATGAAAATGAGGTAAAATATATCGATTTAAGACGAAAAATTTAAATAAAAGAAAATGACAAATTTAATGAGAAACGAAATAATAATTTTGTTGTAATTTGATTTCAAAAAAGTAATTAATAAGTGTAATATCACATGATATATTTAGTTAAAATGTTCCGACTCTGTTCAGACAATGTTCAGACTTTTCAGACAATGTTCAGAATGTTCAGACACTGTTCAGAATGTTCAGACTTTTCAGACAATGTTCAGAATGTTCAGCATTTTCAGTCAATGTTCAGAATGTTCAGAATCTGTTCAGTATTTTCAGTCAATGTTCAGAATGTTGAGAATCTATTCAGAATTTTTCAGAATTTCTAGCACAAAAACTGGTCTATTCAGAATTTCTTGACTTTGTAGTGTACAGAAGTACTGTTCAAAGTCCAAAGATTAAAAAGCCAAATAAAACGTCGACCACGTATGAAGGAGAAGAACTTTAATGTTAATAATAATTACATTATTTAGGATATGTAAATTTCAATAATAAATACATGTATATAAACAATGAACCATGGCAATACCGAAACACTAGAAAATTACACAAGCGCTCGTGGCACGGAATTACCACCCCCTTTTCTAAACTTTCTGTTTACATATTTATTTTCAAAAAATCTTCTTTATTTTTTCATCTCTCTTTCCTTAATTTAACTTGTTCGTGTGCATATTCATACAATCTTATGCAGGGCCTCCAAGAAAAATTTTGCAAGGCGAAACAAGACTGCTTCAAAATGGGACCCCGGGGATTTGAGGTCCAATAAAACCGCTGGTAAACTTTCATAAGTCTAAGTGAATGTTACATTATCATATTTCTAAATAAACTATAAATAGTTGAAAATAGCCTCCCCCCCTCCAAATGAAAAATCAAAATAAAACGTCTATGGCCAAGGCTATGGGTCCTTCAGAGATAACGGGCCCTTCTTAGCTCTCCGGGCTCCGGACCGATGTACCGGCTGAACCCCCCTCGCATAAGCCCTGCGGAAATCATCAAGTAATGCTATATTTATTCATTAACCATAAAATATTGTCTTATGTGTTTTTATCCTTTCGCTGTTATATCTTTTCACCTCAGTCCAATACAGCTATCATTGGACTAAAAACTAAGCCAATACGAAAATCATCAGATAATGATATCGTTTAATTAATCATAGAATATTGCCTCACGTGTTTTAACCTTTTTAATATAAACTAGTGGTACTGTGAGCATGCTCACAAAGGGAACCATTCCGCAGGTCCAATGCATATGTACTAGCAGTAAAACGTTAACCTTTATCTCCCCTTGGAAATGTCTGATGATAGAGAAATGACAGTTCTGCGCCAGGCCGCGCCACAATGTTAAGTAATGGGGAACGCCACAGAGCAGTGTGGCGCTAATGAATATATAATAGTTAATCAGGCGTGTAGATTAATGACGCGATAATGATAGTGTTGATTACAGAATATTGATTTTTGTTTGATAACCTGTAGCCCTTTTCACAAAAAAATCGTAAGTATAGTCGTAACTTTTTCACTTAAGATTATCGCTCGACAATTCCTAAGTCCTTTTCACAAAGATTATCTTACAACAAATTTTAATCTTACGACTAAAATTACACTTACGATAAAAATTCTTCCTTAGGTGTACTCGATACAACATTATGTGATAAAGTTTGTCAGTTACTTGCGACAGGTCGGTGGTTTTCTCCGGGTACTCCAGTTTTCTCCACCAATAAAACTGAGTGCCACGATATAACTGAAATATTGTTGAAAGAGGTGTTAGCAACCTAGTTTCATTTTCATTGCACAATGTCTTTGTATTGCTTTCAATATTATCTGAACTATGATTTGTCAGAAAACTTTATAAAAAAAAGAAAAAAAAAAGACCAAAGTGGTCCCTTAATCGCAGACAGTCTCAGAGAATATACACAAACTAAGGAGTTTTTAAATCGAACTAACGAATGCCATTAAAAAAATATAGGAATGCGAAATTCTACATGTTTCTGACGCTCATACAAAAAAATATATATATATAGTTTTAAAAATAAACATATTCTATAAAACATTCCCGGCACTAATTTATAAGCAGTTTTTATGTTATAATGTTATCATAACAACGGGTCTTCTATCACGTCTGCATTAACAAAAACAAGCGTCCGATTGAAAATTACAAGTGACAAGAAGTTATGATATTTCAAAAGTTTTATAAAATCAGTGTTGGAACAATAAACAAGTTGATATTGACATCATTGTGTAATCAAATCCAATAAGGTGAAAATTGGTATATGACTGTGTTTGTATGTTTATATTAAATTGTTATCTAATATAGGAATCGGTCACCAAATAACTGCACAAAAAATGAACGGGTATGATTTTCGTATACAGGAAAATTTCTAATGTATGTAAATTATAATGATCTACCGGTATAATTATTGTCATTACTTGGAGTTATTCGTCATCATCCATGCCTGGTCACTTTTGGTAGAAGTCTTTTTTTTAAGGGAGTGCATCTGGAGTTTGAAAAAACCTTATTCAAATATATTATCCATGCTGGATAATTCATTTTATTGGTTGTGTTTCAGCAAAATATTTACATTCACAGCGTGTTTCTTTTACGTCTGTTTTTCAAACCTACCCCCCTTTTTATGTAATATGCCATCTTTATTAAAATTCAAGTCATGGGTACCGCATCATTCTGGAACAAATACTAATAATATTAGTCTGCTTGTTGTCGAATCATTACAGATTTTTAATAAAACTTTACAGGAAGAAAGAATATATGTTTGGTATATTTTTGTATATTAAACATCGTTAATGAGTTTGATTTATTTCTATGATTTAACACTATTTATCCATGTAGTAAAACATGAAACGTATGAAAATAAAATTTAAGGAAAGCTTTAATCTTTTCCTGATGAAAATTTATCCCGATTTTTCTGAGATAACCCAAATTAAGATGTGTCTATCAACGATAAATCATGAAGACGAAAAATATCCCTGTTATATACACAAAGAAAAAAGTTAAGCACCCCCTGATCTATTAAAACATAATAAGTTACACTAAGTTTAGATTCTAATATTTATATTGATTATAGCAAGAACATTGTTCCATTAAAAAGATGTGCTCACACAGGTGTGACCATTATGTCTAATATCGACTAGTCATGCACGTGAACCATGCCTCTCACGCATTACTCAAAATTCAGTATGTTCACGCTTCGAATTTGGGTATTTAAGTCCGGTGTTTTAAAAAAAAAAATTCATTCTCAGTAAGCATGGTACGAAGGCGAATATCAGAAGCACAAAGATGGCAAATAATCGGCATGCATACAACAGGGATGTCCTTCAAAGATATTGGACGTCAGATGGGCTACAACTATACTATAGTCAGCCGACTGGTGAGAAAACACACATAAACCAACAATGTGAAAGATTTGCCAAGATCCGGCAGACCACGGTTAACATCTGATCGTGACGACAGGGCATTGCAGCATTTGTTAGATGGATGCCATTCGCAACCAGTCCCGTACTAAAACAACACTGGCTGCCCAATAGACGTCTGTCAACAAGAACAGTTAGAAACCGTCTTAAATCAGCGGGACTTAAGGAGAGTCATTAAACGTCCACTGTTGGCAGACCGACATCGACCATCACGTTTGGCATGGTGTTTAGCACGACGTGGTTGGAATTTAAGGACATGGCGCAAGATCCACTGGTCAGACGAGAGCCGGTTTCTGCTTCATGTAACCGACGGCCGGATGAGGGTTTGGAGACACAAAAATACAGCCTATACCCCAAGGAACATCCAGCCAACTGTCCCTTACGATGGAGGCTCAGTAATGGTTTGGGGGTGTATCTCTCATGACTGCAAGCTGGATTTAGTCACCATACAAGGCAACCTATCTGGTGATCAGTACATCAGAGACGTCTTGCAACCAGTTGTTGTCCTCCATTTCGACAACCACCCACTAGCTACAAGGCCTGTGTATATGGATGACAACACCAGGCCTCGTCGTTCTAGAGCAGTAACAGCCTACCTCTAAAGCGAAGCCGTGACTTCTGTTCCTTGGCCAGCCATGAGCCCGGATTTGAATCCCATAGAGCATCCTGTGCAAAACATTCGTCAGTTGGAAGCAACATTGTATCGGGAATGGCAGCAGCTATCACAACAGGACATCCGACGTCTAACTGGAGGGGTGAGACCGTCATCCAAACACGTGGGGGTTACACCCGGTACTGAACTTTGAACAATAGATGTCATCAAGTAATTCATAAGTGACGTTTTGAAAGTGAAATGACAATTTTATCGTGCTTTTTGAACTGTGAAGGTCAATACTGAAAATGGACATGTTTTACTGCAAAAACTGGCCTTGTGATATTGTTATTAAATATTCATTAAATTAACATTTTTCTTGATTTGTTTTGTGGTTTCTTACAGCCAATGTAATGTCCTAGCAGGTCACCATTGCGTTCTTGAGATTATCTGGTCAGTAATCTCGTGATACTTGTCGTATCATTTGTCATTTCAAAAAAACATGGGGTGCTTAACTTTTATCTTTGTGTATATATTAATGTAACAGAAGAATGTACACAAGTATTACCAGAGTGTCCGATGATCATCGAAGTTGCCATAAATTAATAAATTATATTGCAAATATAAAAGAAATATCGGAACAACTTCCAGTCCTATAGCGCCGCTGTTCTTACAAAACTTTTATGAGCGGCACCGATGTCTAGCAGAAAATCCGTATTCGTGTTTTTATAAAAAAAATAAAATAAAAATATATACATATATTTAAATAAAGGAAAAGAAGAATTCTCCCATGTTTACAAGTGGTCTTTGCGATTGTCGACCGTTCCCAAGTTTGAAATCTAAAATTAAAAGAATTATCCCGATTCTTTTTTGTTATATGGTAGTACGTGTTGATACAAACGATTCACTTTGCTGCATTGCAAGGGTAATGTACGGAATACATCCTTATAGACTCTGTTATTAGTCACGCCAAAAAAGGAGTTAACAACAACATCATTTGTCGCGTCTGTTTGTATTAAACCAGATTTATTTCAATAAACAATTGTCAATATATGTAATAAGGTTTGTCATACGGTCACAGAAAATGCCCTAACGATGAATTGCTCTCTTATTTTCAAGCAGAAGCGCCAATGCAGCGTCCATCTTTCTTTCTTTTTTTTTGACTTACGATCAGAGGAGGCGCGACGCTTTGCACACGACACGCACATAGCAAGTATATTATCGATAACCGGATGTTTACGATTCAGTTTAAAAATGGATGTTGAAGTGAAAACATCTCGTCAATAAATTACTTAAATTAAACGTGAATTTATCCAGCTGTCTAATTTGTTTTACCAATATGGGATTTCTTGAACTTTAAGATCGAAATACTTGTATACAATATTATCATCTTTCCCTACGGTGATATCAGCTTGTAGCACCGTTCCGTAAATCTCGTATCACTTTAGCGCGTGCATAAATATTTTACCCGAACTTATCAACAACTTGACCTGAACTTATCACCCCGATTCTCCCAACGTTTTGTCCAAGTGTTTAAGCTATTGACAATGTAACTTTAAGTTTCTACTTAATAATTCATTATATTTTTGTATAATCTTTCTTTTATAAAAGACATGCGTTTAAAATACGTTGCAACAGCAAACGAAATTGACGTTAGAAAATTACCTTTGATTGGCTTGTTGATAAGTTCTGTCGGGACAATTTTTTTTACCTCATTTGACCCACGGTTGGGTGATCACAAAAGTAAACATCGAGGGGAGTTGCGTAACTCTTCTATCGTAAATATTTGTTGTTGTATTCATAATATTCGCTTCAAATAAACTTGATGAAAGATATTTTTTCGTTATTTATAATCAATATGTTCTATCATTCAAAGAATGTTTGGAATAATTTCACAAATATAGAGCTTATACCATGCTACTACCCCCTTCCCCAACATACAAAGAAAAATTAAACAAAAAATTCGTCTGCTACAAAATGCCTTCCAAAACAAACAAACATCTGATGAAGGTACAGCCAGGAAGTACAATTTCATGTCAATGCAAAACAGTGTTTACTTGTAGTATTGAAACTAGGTCAGGATTTGAACCTGAGACCTACTCATCTAAATGTATGACGAGTTGCTCTTACCTCTGAGCTACCTAGTTGAATTACAATAATTACAAATACAAACACAATATCTGCATGAATATGCTGTACATCCATTATAATTTTTGTGTAGTTTGCCAGAAACTAGCAATTTTGGGTTTTAATGCTGACCGATTCGGCAAATAAATGTGTATTACCAGCTGATCAGCTGATTTTTTTTTTTTTTAGTTTATGATGATTTTATTTGTTAAATTAACAAAAGGGATAGGACACAAGTTTTGCCAACTTAGGAAGTCTTCTCCCATTAATACAATAATTTCACATAGTATAATGATCATTCTGAGCATGCATATAATACATATAGAAAATATATTGTAAATAAAGTAATATACGAATTAATAACAAAAAATAAAAATTGTGTTGGATGGATGCGAGGAATCTTTTTGAAGATTTAATAAAATTGAAAACGTGTTTGAAGATATTAATATTTTCTTCGTATGTTAAGTCATCGGACCCGCGAGTTAGTATATTCAGATCGATTGTCTGTACCCAATTTAAATTATTCATCATATTAAGTCTTATTTCGATATACTTAGGACAAGTACAAAAATAATGGAATGCATCTTCCCGTGGGGCTCCACAGGAACAAGCAGCATCATTTACTATATTGACCTTTGATAGATCATAATTTAGAAATTAATAAGAGTTACGAAGTTGAGTTAGAATGATATTAAGTTTTCTGGGACCATAATAAAAATGTTTCGGGATACGTTTTGTATTATCTGACTGTTCCTTTCGAATGGCTTTTTTGAATTTAGTTAATGTGTCAAGATTACGATCAGATTGATCTAGCCGGTTCCAGAGTTTAACAGTAGATGGAATAAAAGATTCAGTTGTGATGGAGAGTCTACAAAAAGGTATTACTAAATCCGAACCGTTTCGTAAGGGGTAAATAGTTGTGCTTTGTACAGTAGGAGGAATAAGTTCTCCGAGATAATTTGGTGCATGTCCGTTCTTTATATTATAAAATAATTGGAGTTTCCTATTATGTCTTCTACTAGAGAGAGTAGTCCATCCTGTTTCTGAGTACAATTTATCCGTTTTTGTAGAAATTGGTAAACCAGTAACAATCCTTGCAGCATCTAGTTGCAATTTTTCAAGTTTGGTTGAATTACACAATCCACAATTATCCCATATTTCACAGGCATATTCAAAAATTGGGCGGATATATACGAAGTACAGTTTTTCTAGATTTTGTCTGCTTAACCTATATTTTAATTTTCGCAATATACCTAAATGTCTTGATACGTTTAAGATTATATTTTCAATATGGTTATTCCATTTAGCATCACTTGACAAGGTTACACCCAAGTGTTTATGACACATTGTTATAGGGATATTGTTTCCATTAAATGAGAAATTAAAGTTATATCCAACGTCTGTATTGGAAAATAACATAATCTCAGTTTTGTCTGGATTAAAAGACATTAACCATTTTGAGGACCAGGTATTTAGTTCACACAAATCATGATTTATAACATTTTCAATTTCAACAACATTTTGACTTGAATAACCTAAAGAAGTATCATCTGCAAAGAGTCTACTGAGAGAGAGGAGCTTCTCTCCAATATCATTTATATAAATTAAAAATAGCAATGGGCCTAATACCGAG
>MJUT01057823.1:158752-174750 GCA_002080005.1 Gigantidas platifrons
TTCAGACCAAAGCGTACATGTCCTTTTTACCAAAAGTGAGAGTATTTTTCGCCAAGTTCCGTGACCTTTCTATTTACTCTCAATGATGTTTTATTTTGCTTCCATACATTTTTCCCGATTTTTGTGCTCCCCCTCCTTTTATGTGCTGGTACGCCGTTCATGGTTCATGTATCTTGGAAAACCTCAATTTTTCGCTTGAGATGCATGCTTTGAAAATGGCCCTATTAGTTAAAAATATATCTTATTGGTCTTTCCTCTTTGAAATTGCGGCCATGTTATTGGCCCAATTCTCAGCAATGGCACCGATTTTGACCAATGTTTATCAGATGAAAACCCATTATTAGATGAAAGATATTCATTCTAGAGTGTTCACAAGAAAATGTTACGGACGGAATGACGGAACGACGGACGGACAGTAGCGTTACAATATCCTTTCGCAACTTCGTTGGCCAGGGGATAAAAATACATCTATGCACAGAAATGTTTGGAGAACGGAAACACATCGCAAGATTCTTCAATTATTTTTTTTACATTCTCTGTATCAATCAATCTTACCCCGTAAATCTAAAATGAACAACGGGAGGCCGCTCTGACGAATTTTACGTAGCAACATATTTGGCTAGGGAGATAAGTGGCCGTGAGAAAATGTGTTTCAATTTCCGCCGCCACCGGAAAGTAATCCCTACGTCTTGTGCCTTCCGTTCGACAAAAAATGAACCATTAAGTATTGCTAAATAGGACAACAATTATTATCTTGTAAGCGCAAAAGTGATAAAAGATTTTAGCTTCATTTTAAATTTTTATTCAAATATTCAAAAAGTCAAATATTCAAAAATCGATCAAATGAAAAATGTACGTTAAGTTTAATATTTTCAAAGTTTGAATAAATATCTAAAATTCTAAATTTAAAACAATTTTTTTTAAATTGTTTTTTTTTCTCACTTTTTGATGAAATTTTCAAATTTCCAACAATTTAAAATTTTGATATTTTGAAGTTTTGGTTAAAAAATGAAAATATTAAAATTTGAAAACTTTTTTAGAATTTTGAAATTTTGAGTAAAAAATGAAAATATTAAAATTTGAAAAGTTTTTTAGAATTTTGATATTTTGAAATTTTGAGCAAAAACTGAAAATATTAAAATTTGAAAATTTTTAGAAATTTTGAATTGTTAAGTGTTACACGGACCAATAATCCATCAATCGTTGTGTATTTGACAATAAAGTTATTTATATTTGATATCTTAATTTTGTTTTTCAGGATCTAGAACTATGCACTCATATTTATTTCAGTTTGATGTTGATTTAAATGTAAACCTTTAATATTTTCACGAAGATTCAACATTATAATTCATGTTTATTTATTTTACCGGCGATTGATGCCTTTTAGTGGCCTTACCGTTCATCATTATGAACATATTGTTATATGGTACGCTTCGGTAACTCTGTAATTTATAATTTTGCTAAAAAGTAAATGACAAACATTACAGATCCTTTCCCATTTTTATGAAAAGTAAAAGACAAACATCTAAACCCTTTCCCATTTTGTTTAAGTAAATGACGAACATGGCTTGTTTTCGATAAAAAAAATATGTATATGATTTTTTTTTTAATAATCACTAATACAGTGTTAAGCATCGATTTGTATGCATCTGAAAGCAAAGCTCGAAGCTACATGTAAGAAATTATTCATATGAATACTTTACGTTAGGTTTAACGTTTTTAAAAAATGAAATTCACTTCTGTAAACATCTGTTTATAGGCCTTGTATTATGTGTTGAAATAGTGTAAAAACAATTGAATTGTCTATTTATATATATATATAGGTTCAGGGTTTATGTAGGTAAAAGTATTGTTCCCAGCATTTTTTGTGTCCTCGTCTGTGCCACTTGTGGAATGTCTACATATGTTGCATTACTTTGTGACCGTCGTCTATCAAATTGGTTCAAAATGTATTTCATTTAATTAAATTATGACTTAGATGTCAACATATGTTGCATATTGTGTCAGTCTGGCTCCGTCGTTTGTGTTTTAATGAAGAAGTAATAAACATAATTGATCATGTCAATGCAAACTAAAGGACATTTGTATATATACTATATTTTCTGCGAATATCAATCAAATTTAAAAATTTAATAAAAAAAACTTAAAAATTTAATAGAAATCGCGCAGACAAAAGCTCGAACAATCACCTGTAATTTGTCTATCGTATCGAGTACATCTTTCACCTATCATTAATAAATAAAGTGTGTGAATATTCACCACCTCAACAGCATTTTCTGATTATTAGTCATAAGCCAAATAACAAAGGAATCGTACGTGTATGTCCATTGCGAAATACAACAATTTGTTTTCATATACAGATAAATCCTAATTTATAGCATAGGTATGTCTAAATTTCCGTCAATTGTAGCGCTCGCTACACTACGCTTCACCCGAGTTGAAATTGTGGACGAAAATATAAAATCACTTTTGTAAAATCTCCAATTTGTTGACTCTGCATTCGGTACTATTGTATGTTCTAAATATATTTTGTCGTTTAGTCATTGATTTGGTTTCAGCTACTCGAAGTGACGATCTGTCGAAATAAAGATTAGAAGCAGGAGTTGTTTACCCTTCGCAAGCACATTGTGTTCCACCGTCGGAATTTTAGTGGGATCGTTTTTGTTCATCTCTTTAGTTTTCTGTGCTGTAATTTTTTATTTTTAGTTTTGTTTTGTTTTGTCGTCTTCGTTCTGTGCCATGTGTCTAATGTTGCTACTGTCTATAGATTGTCTGTTCGGTTTTCTTTATCGTTTCGTTTTTCAATAACAACTATAATGTTCTGGTAAGAGTAACGGTGTAATGAAAGTCACATTTCTAAAAAAAAATGCATAATTAAATGATTTCAGAATATTACAAAGCTATGATCGACAAAGTCAAAATTAACTGTAATATTGAGTACAGTATAATAATAAAGTGAAAAACCAAAAATTACCACACTGTTAGACCAGTTCTATAATCCAATAGAAGATTACCACACTATTAGAATAGTTCTATAATCCAATAGAAAAATACCACACTGTAGACCAGTTCAATAATCCAATAGAAGATTACCACACTGTTAGACCAGTTCTATAATCCAATAAAAAATACCACACTGTTAGACCAGTTCTATAATCCAATAGAAAAATACCGCACTGTTAGACCAGTTCTATAATCCAATAAAAGATTACCACACTGTTAGACCAGTTCTATAATCCAATAGAAGATTACCACACTGTTAGACCAGTTCTATAATCCAATAGAAAAATACCACACTGTTAGACCAGTTCTATAATCCAATAGAAGATTACCACACTGTTAGACCAGTTCTATAATCCAATAAAAAATACCACACTGTTAGACTAGTTCTATAATCCAATAGAAAAATACCGCACTGTTAGACCAGTTCTATAATCCAATAGAAGATTACCACACTGTTAGACCAGTTCTATAATCCAATAGAAGGTTACCACACTGTTAGACCAGTTCTATAATCCAATAGAAAAATACCACACTGTTAGACCAGTTCTATAATCCAATAGAAGATTACCACACTGTTAGAACAGTTCTATAATCCAATAGAAAAATACCACACTGTTAGACCAGTTCTATAATCTAATTTTTTCAATATCGCCCCTTTAACTTGTGCATTTGAACTTACCAGTAGTAATTCCTACTTTAATTCCTATTGTAAGCATCTAAGCCTACGTAGTACACTTTCAAAATACCTTGAAAATCTTGATTATCTACTGTGTACACATAAATCAACATTCATCGATCTCCATCAGTTTCCCCGCGAAAAATGGATTAGTCTATTTGAAGTAGGGTCTAAGCCCTCAAATAAAAATAGTGTTATATATTCGGTATAGCTTATTAGGATTAAACCATGCATAAGTTATAACAAAACATGTGAAAAATGTGTGCAAGAAGTGAAAAAAGTGTGTATTTTACATTAATCGACGGATTTCAGCAACTTAAAACATCATGTTTCACCCCACTGAAACACATATGGGAAATTCCGAAATTCCAGCGTTTTAGGTGCCCCAAAGGGTAAATTCTTGTCTTTAAACAGCATGATAGAAAGTCGTTAGTGAAACATAAACGCAGGACTCTTTCAATTAAATTTGAAAGATTTTTTGTCATTGCAACCCCGTTCACAGTTGCCTAACAGGAGTCCACAGGTCGTCCACATGTCACAGTTTAGAATAATCCTTCAGGACCTCACAGTGACCCGTGACCCACTTTAGCACGTTCTACCAGTTAATTCTTAATAATGGTGTTTAACAATTTCTTAATAATGAATATGATGTCGTTTTACCAACATTGATTGAGGTAAACATAACACCAGCTTTCCAAGGATTTATTTTGTCACCTTCTCAAACTGATGTGGTGGGATATATAAATATTAAAAATTCGTCGAGCCATAACTGACATATTACGCGACGATTTCCGTATTGTCCTTGATAGAGCGTCTCTATTTTATCTTTGATACGTATGTAAAATCTAGAGAGAATTCAGAGCACCAAAATTGGCCGGATCAAAGTCTGTATCACAAAGGCGATTATCATCGTATTTATGTAAATATAGAAGTAGTTAGTTAATAAATGATATTATAATAACATCATGCTGTGGTACATGCGGAAGTTCAGTTTGTATATCTGTGTCACAAATGACAACGGATACGTTTCCAATTGTCCTTTATCTTTTGGCCATTGTGTTGTTTGTCATTCTTCGATTGATGGCTTCTAATTACACATTTGGTATATTCAAATATGTCATACAAACCATATGGTCTTTTAAATGATTTCACGGTGTAATGGTTTTACATCAACACAACATATAGCTATATTATTTACAATTATATTGTATAATCGTAAAAATTGTAAAAACAAATAATAAATAAATAAAAGAAAAAAAGAAAAGAAAAGCATAAGCTGTCAAAAATATACTGTCTAATGTATTTTATTGTTCTTTTTGTGGTACTTTAATTATTAATGTTTCTGGCAAAAAGTTTGACATACATAAAATAATGTAACTTGTTCTTATCTGTAATTTTATACATGCCATTTTTTTAGTTTGAAAATGATAGAAAGGCCAAAGGAAACAAATAATGACCAAAAATGTATGTGATATATTTTGTTACACTATATCTCAATCACAAGCACTATTATTTACATTTTTGCGAGTTCTCTTGACTTTATTATTATTATACTTCAGTCATTGTTATTGCATATGCACACGACATTCGATATTTTCACGACTTTACCTTGAATAAAACGAGAATTGCGACCTTGCCTTTGCCATGCGATACAAATTCGTCTGCTCTTATCGAGATTTGGCCCAAAAGATCAGAAACGACAAACATGATCCGACGACCTTCCTGTGTATACGAACCTTTCACCATAATTGAATATGCAGGTTTACTGCAATCTGACGAGAGTGTTCATGAATCAATACATGATGTAAATCGTCCAATGACAACTAAACATATGATACGGAAATTCATCAATATTGCAGCTGCTTTTCTGCTTGTCTTGCCAGGAATAGTTCTCTTGACATTGAGAGTATATAGCAAACATGATGTCAGTATATCGATAGCTAGTGACTATTGTTATAGAATCGAGATAACTGTCATGGTTTTGTCTATGCTCAAATGTTTCTACCTGCTCCAAACCGAATAACCGAATGTAAGCCAACGTATAAAAGTACTTCCTTTGGATCAAAGGAATATATCATACTCGTCAGCTTAATAAAGTCTCTCTGATATTACACTATGAGATTGATACCGTATATTGTTCTGGTGCATTCTGGGAAAGATAATGTCAACAAGATACATGATTATTTAATAAGAATTTTGGCAATCTACCTACAAACGGTATTAATTTATCAATTCAAAAACTACGAAAAAATCAATAATTAATCCTCGTTCATGTCAATAGAGTACAGCGCTCTGTTTTTATCCGTAGACATTTTATTCATGCAAAGTTCAATGAATATAACATAAATTTCTCCATAATTTGTTCCAAATTTAAATTTTGTAACGATTTACAAGGTTCAAATATCTACAAATTATGATAAAATGATACTCAAATTCATTCTCCATTACATTGGTATTGCTACCTGTGTGCCATTTAACCCGTCGTAAGGGATATAACTCGTATGTGAAATGAATAAAAACATAGAATTTAAGAATGAAATCAGACAAATGTAATAGGTATATTGCTATGGAAGTATGAACGACAGACAAGTGTTAGTTAACATACTAATTTAGTTAATACATTATATATAACTCACCATCTCTTTGCTTAGTTAATGTCAGCTTCTCCAATTTGTAAATAAGGCAAGAGCAATTTGTCTTTTGCAGCTCAAGATGAAAAAAATATGATATTGTATGGCAAATGTTTCTTTTTGATTCCTTATATATCTGATAGGCGTGTCATGTAAAATACAGCTTCATGCGCATGCATGGTATATAATATGCGCAATGTGGATTCTAGCACCTGTCGGTTCAACTGACAGGTTAAGTTAACTTAAGGTATGATTGTTTCAAAGAGGAGACAATGGTACTGTATCATATACTTTTATTTTTGTCTTCTTTCTTTTTTCTGCTAAAGATTTGGGGCTTATGATCAATTCTAATGCAGTTGGGTATAACAATACATTTCATATATTTGCACTTTACCTTGTCGGAAACTGTTGACCGAATATTGACTTGAAGTTACCCACATTAAATTTGTAATGAAAACTGTTATTTAAACTAAATATAATATTATTACATGATAGATTGAATATATTGAATATTTTATAAGGCGTTTGATTTCTAATCGATAAAGGTTTGTAATTACGGAACTATTTGGTGGATATGCTATGTGAAAGGGTGCAGCGATGATATTGATTAATAACATCTGTTAATGTAAGCACATGTTATTGTCGAGAAAATTTCATTAGAATGGGTATTACCGTGTTGCATTTGAAGTGTTGTCGACATACATCTTCGTTTTACATCGGCAACTCTTCAAATACATTACTGTTATTCCCTGATTTTTAATGAAATGAAAGTCAATTAACATTAAGCATTAACTGAGTTTATGTTTTGGCTATTCATTGACTATTTCGACAATTGATAAAATATAGGACTCTGTCAGAAATTTCCATTTTTGCATCCTACTGAATGTATTGTCTACAATGCTCCTTTTTGAGTACATATTTCCTTCCAGTTGAATACCTACATAGATATTACATTTCTTTTTATTATATTTCTAAATCAAAGACACTAGGTTTTATTAAGGGAAATATTCATTGGTGTACTCAGAAAGTAAAACAACACACTTTCACTACAATGGTAAGACCCACATTGGAATATGCATCCACATGCTGGGATCCTCATAGCAAAGATCTGATTGAGGACATAGAACAAGTGCAAAAAAAGCAGCACGTTTTGCTTACAATAATTACAGGAGTAAAGAACCAGGGTGCGTTACAAACATGTTAGACGCACTAAATTGGGAGCCTCTGAGTCAGCGAAGAGCCAAAAACAGGGTCACCATGCTATATAAGATCATAAACAACCAAGTGGCTATAGACCCAAACACATACTTAAACAAAAGTGACACACGTACTAGAGGGGAACATACATATAAACAAATTGCAACTTCAAAAAACATATATAAGTATTCTTCCCCCCCCGCACCATCAGAAGTTGGAACTACCTCCCGGCAGCAGTAGCACAGGCTCCAGATCTTGACAGCTTCAGGTCTAGTTTGGAGGGTATGCAATTCCCGCCAGCCTTCATGTAATTCCACTTGTTAAATTGTAAATATGTAATTATGTAAATATATTTTTATCAATTTATAAATTCAAATGTTTAGTCTCCACGCCGGGATAATTTCACTCGACCCTTCGAGTCTATCCTGTATTTGGAAGAAGAAGAAGAAGAAGAAGAAGAAGAAAGAAACAAACAAACAGTACCTAAATTAGACTCGAGTTCGTCTATGTCACAATGTCACCAGATGAGTATCTTAAATGTCGCAATGTCACCAGATGAGTATCTTAAATGTCACACTGTCACCAGATGAGTATCTTAAATGTCACAATGTCACCAAGTCACAAGATGAGTATTGTATGTGTGGAACTGTCTAATTTCAGTCATTGCCATATTAGATCTTACTTGCGTATCGCCATCTCAGCTCATGTCAAGGCCTACGATAATAAAATTATAAAACTTCAACATATCACAATAACAAATATTAACCGATTTTTTTTTTAATCGCCAATTAACTTCTGATTTTATTTAATATTATATTGCTATATAATTCCAGCAAATTGATGACCGATTTATTCTGTTCTCTCACGAAGGCCATTAAGTTCTATAGATAGTTTTGACTAATTGATATTTAATCGGTTAGAAGTATCAGTTATACTTATGTTGTATGAATAATGATCTTTAACCAACAGATCCGTGATTCTTAGCTTGAAGTCAGTTTACTACGAGCATTTTGTTGTTGCAATTCACCTCAATTATTGTGTGAGGTCCTTTTGAGTGGAAGCGATTGTGTGAAGGTGTTTTAGTATTTGCTAATATCTGCATCCAATTATCAAGTGATAGGTTGGAATCTCATTAACCGATTTATCGCTGCCTATTGGTGGAAGTTTCCACGGAGTTGCCACGAGTAACCCCGGATGGCGGATAGTGGGATACCTTTCGATTGGAGTTGTCAGGTTAAAATACCGAAAGCCTTACCGTGGACCTTTGTAGGTATCGTATTGGAGAGTGTCACGCTCCCTACACATTAAAGACATCTTAGTAGATTTAGAAAAGGAGAAGACACATTGTAGCCGCTACAAAAGGAGTAGACATATTGTAACCGTTACAAAAGACTAAATTATTCGTCATTTCTAACTCTCTATACTTTGTCATTTGCAGTCAAAAGTCGCTGACCCGGTGGACTCATCCCTTCCCTCATTTCTATGTATATTTGAACTTGTTCTCGTCCTGGGTATAGCTGAAATACTGTTCGCTGGAAGTCGTTCAGCAATAATCAATCAATCAATCAATCAATCAATCAATCAATCAATCAATCAATCAATCAATCAATCAATCAATCAATCAAGAGTAACGAGATGAACTGCTTGACAAATAATGTTCTACCAATTTAATTGCATTCCAACTTAAGCCATTTGACTTTTTAATCTACTTCACACAGGCACTTCAATATAAAGTGGCGAGATTAAACTAGTTATATGGGCACAACCCTCCCTTTTAGTGAAATGGGGTAATTCAAGTGCTTTCAGCACGTGAGTAGAATGTTAAATCTCACATATAACCGGCCGAACATATATACTTTGTGTAGAGGTCCATATATACTTTGTATAAAGGTCCATATATATTTTGTGTAAAGGTCCATAAATATTTTGTGTAAAGGTCCATATATACTTTGTGTAAAGGTCCATATATATGTTGTGTAAAGGTCCATATATACTTTGTGTAAAGGTCCATATATACTTTGTCTAAAGGTGTATAAATATTTTGTGTAAAAGTCCATATATATTTTGTGTAAAGGTCATTCTACCCGCTTAGTAGAACATTGCCATTTAAAGAATTAGATTAATTCGGTAAATTATAATCTGGACTGGGTTGCACAAAGCTCAATTAAAGCTAATGTACTATTAAAAGCACTATTAAAGTTAATAGTTAATTATTTCTGTTGCACAAACGTCAATTAACGTTAATAGACTATTCACTTTCAAGTAAATTTAATTGTACAAGAGTGCGCTATTAAATTCTTAATTGTATATTAAACATGGATGACATGCAAGTACTTAGGTCGCTTCGTACTAACAATCACCGTGATAGACAACTTACAATGAATGTTTTGACAGAACTTATTTCACGATAAAAATTTGGGGGAAATACATTAAATTTTAAAAATGTAAGATAACAAACATCATACGAGATGACATAGGTATGTCGAATGGCCAAATGATCACACTATCAAACTTTCCATTCGATTTTGATAGGATTTTTTTTTAATATTTAACAATCATCAGGTCCTTGAAAACAAGTTGGGGTATGAATCTGAACAGGATTTAATCCTGTAAATAAATAAAAAAAAACATTATGAAAGATCTGCTTGGTCTGGTTGTTGCTTCTCTGCTAAGCATGCGGCATTAAGCAGAAATAACAAAGACTAGTTGACTCGGAATCAGGAGGAATCAGGATAATGTGTCAGAGTGGGGCGACATGTCTATCCGCGGACTGTTGTTTCAGGGAGCTAGCACTACAAAAATCCAACTAAGCGTGTTGGTCTAGTACAAAGCGGACCTTATCATCATTTCATTGAAAATTAACTTGTTCTCGCCATGATTTAGCTAAAAAATATTGCTGAGTTGGCGTTAAACAACAATCTCTCATTCACTCACTCCAACGATCTGGAATCCTGACGTCATAACCGTTTCACAACTGAAATAAGTACATGTAATTCATTTTTCATTCACTATCCTTAAAGGAAAAATCCATGGTCTTAACAAGTTAGCGTGAATATTTAAATGACATTAACTAAAAGACATTTGTGTAAATGAATGTTATAAATAATATACCGTAAGGTAGAATTTGGTGATTGAAGTTGCCTGTTGCATCAAACAATGGGGGTCGCAATTTTTCAACACTCTACAATGTGAGAAGATAAGGGACATAATCTATTCTCGGATTATACCTAAAATTAAAGCTCTTCCGAAAGATTAGTATTAGTATTAGTGCCGGTATCGTATATTATATCAGTATTGATCAGTTGCAATTTTATCATTAAAGATTATGTAAATCGTAAAATAACGTCGTATATTTATCTTTTGATATTTACAAAATCATTATGACTTCATGTTAAGCATTTTATTGCACTAACCAAATTAAAAGAGAATATGTGAGAAGAATTTTTTTTGTGTAATTACCCTTGTCAACACATCGACCAGTGACGTCGAAAAACACGGGAAAGTACGACAGCATTGGGGACAAAAAAGAAAAAAAAAACATTTGTACCCATAAAATGAGTTAAAACTGACAGTTATTTAAACTATATGGCCAATCACGTAAAACATGAAATTCTCTAAGATGAAATTATGCGTAGACCCTTCCCCCTCCCAATACAAATAAACTCATTGTTTTATGAAAATGTAACATTGGATGGGAATATTAAAGAAAAAAAATTAGAACGATATACGATTATAAACATTGTATTGCAGTTGATCTTATATTAAAACATAACCAAACGGGCACGATGTTGGGAAGAGTCAGATACATGTTATTTATTCAACTAACATGATCCGATTCTGTGACGTCACATTAGAATTATTAGAATTATTATTATTATTATAATATTATCATCGATATCAAAATGTTTAGAAAAAATTGTATTTAAAAGATTATATGAATTTCTAATAGAGAACAATTTACTAATTGAAAACAACAGTGGCTTTAAAAGAAATGACTCCACTATTAATCTTCTGGTAAGTATGTTTCACAAAATTTACAAGTCTATTGATGAAGGTAAGGACACATGTGCTATATTCTTGGATGTATCAAAAGCTTTCGATAAAGTGTGGTATGAAGGTTTATTTTTTAAATTGAAACAATTAGGTTTATGTGGTAATGTATTAAATTGGATCAAAGACTATCTCTCGAATAGATCACAAAAAGTTGTCATTAATGGTAAGTGTTCAAATGTAAAATACACAAGTGCTGGAGTTCCTCAGGGATCTATTTTAGGCCCTTTGCTGTTTTTAGTTTATATTAATGACATTAATATTAATATTGAAAGTGACATAAAGCTCTTTGCTGATGACACGACACTGATAAAAACCCTTGAGGATAATGAGCCATTTGATATTTTAAATAATGATTTAGAGAGATTAAATAAATGGTCAGCCCAGTGGAGAATTACTTTCAATCCAAATAAAACTGAATTCATGATATTTTCTAATAGAGTATCACCTCAAAATGTATATCCTGCCCTTTATTTAAATAGAGTTAGTATAAAAGAAGTAGATGAACATAAACATTTAGGTTTAATACTTTCCAAAAATCTATCGTGGCGAAAACATATCACAGAAATATGTAAAAAGGCAAACAAGCGTTTAGATGTTATGTTCAGAATGAAAAGACTTCTACCTAGAATATGTCTTGAAAAACTGTACAAGACTATAGTCAGACCTATTCTAGATTATGGTGACGTGTTATATGATAATTGTTTAAATTACGAATCTGAATTCTTGGAGAAGGTTCAAAGAAGAGCAGCGATTCTCTCAACGGGTGCTTTTAAAATAACAAAACATAAAGACTTATTAAATGAGCTAGGACTATCTCCACTACATATTCGGCGGAAAATCCATAGGCTTACTTTATTCTACAAAATAAAAAACAAACAGTGTCCAAATTACCTTAGCGAATCTTGCCCACTTGTAAATCATAATACAGAAAATTATAACCTTCGCAGAAAGGACTTCGTTCTACCTTTATATACACGTACAGTTAAATATCAAACCTCCTACTTTCCAGCTACAATTAGAGACTGGAATTTTCTCCCATCGTTTATTAAGGACTCAAATTCTCTGAATAATTTTAAGGAGTTGGTTTATCATCATTTAAATGAATTTAACACAAAAAAGATATACTCTAAAGGCTTCGGTCTAGGAAAAATTAATCACACACGTCTAAGACTTGGTCTAAGTGGCTTAAATGACCATCTTTACAGTTATAATCTTATACCATCACGATTATGTAATAGGTGTAGCCTCAGTAAGCCTGAAACTTCTCAGCACTTTTTTCTTTACTGTGATAAACATGATGAATTGAGAAAAACACTTTTTCACAAGATTAAATCATTGCTCTGTCCAAATGTGAATTTAAATAATTTCAAAAATGAATTAAACACGTATTTAGTTGAGCTTTTTCTTCAAGGAAGTGATGATTTATCTATGGATGATAACATAGTTATATTTCAGTTTGTATATGAATTCATTGAAAATAGCAATAGATTTTTATAAATTGTATGCTTTGCAAATATTTTAAATTGCTATTGAAAATATAATTTGTATTAACTATTATGAGTGATTGAGTGTGAGATAGACTGTTGTATTGTTTGTCTTGTCTTGTATATAATGTTTTGTATCATATGTATGTTGAGGAGACCAACTTTGTTGCCTTCGGCTGTTTGTAATCCTCTATAAATAAATAAAGCATTAAATTAAATGAATAGGTGTCATGGTCGCTTACACTACGACAGGAAATTCCAAATATTCACATTTTTAATTGGGTATATTAATGTTAATAAAGGTGCTTTTTTAAAATAATAAGTTATTTATGAATAAGAAGTTATAATGAATTGAATTAAAACAATTTTCAACTGACTGGAGTATCCCTTTAAAATTGCATGCATGTATATTTAAGCATCTTGCTGTATAGACTACAAAAAAATAAAAGATATGGGACAAAAAGTGTACAAATTATTAAAAGAAAGATTTTCAATGAAATATACAATTATCAGTACTGTTTAAAACACACCCTTTTAATGTGTAAAGCGAAAGTGAGCGGTCATGTATTTGTGTACGGTGGGTTTCGATTTTGCCTCTAATTGGTGCGACAGTGTATTTTTTTGTTTTTCGTATTATTGACACCGTTGACATTTTGAAACTGAAAATTTCTTATATTCTCTTCATGCTAACTTCTTTATGAATTTTGTCGACTTTGAACTCTTCATCATAAATTACCAATAGACAGTGGAAGATGGCAAAATGTAGACCTAAACATGAGAATCTGTGAATTAATGAGCATAAAAAACAAAATTAACCTTACAAAACTTTGTAAATTCATTAAATTTATTAATAAAGCTGTGTGTGCACCAGGTTAATTCCATTTTTTTTCTTGTGTATTTTCGCTATCAATATCATCCTGGCAGGTATGTCGTTCATCAATTCATAAGTATGTTCTTTCTTAATTTGCCATTTCTGTTCTTTAACATGTATTCGTGTATAAATGTATATGTTTATGTTTTTCTGTTGTTTTTTTTTCTTCGTTTGCTTCTTTGTCTCATTATTTATATTTGCTTGTGTGTATCTCTATACCTATGTAATCACAATGGTTTAAGAGAATAAAGATATGTATACATGAATTATGGGATTGAATTTTACTTAATTGAAGGTTAATTTACTATTAACTAATAGAAAGTCTAATTGACGGTCAAGCAACGCTATTAACTCTTACTATTAACTTATTTACAATTAATGATTTAATAGACTATCAAATCATAATTTACTATTAGTTTAATTGACGTTTGTGCAACCAATAACATACATGTATGTGTGAAATACAACATTTTATTGTTTATTACAATAATATTGCAGCAAATAAAGTTATTCAATATCATGCCATGCTTTAAGTATTATATATACCATGGACCTTACGAATTAACTTATTTAAACCAACGAATCCGATGGATGAGTTGGTTTAATAAGTTCATGAGTAAGATCCATGGTATTTATGATTTGTAACAGAAATTACATGACTGACATATCTATGACGTCAAAATCATGGAATAACAGATCTATGACATCAAAATCATGGAATAACATCAAGATCTTCATGGTAGACCATGGTTTGTAAAAGTTCACTATTTTTAAGTTGATTACTGCATAAAAACATCAAAGGAAAAATGCAATTAAGGAGAATTTGAAGATACCAAAGGTGTAATCAGAATCCGTAAATCGAAGAATGACAGACAGCACAATGGCCATAAGAAAAAGGACAAACAATGGAGAAATGTTTGAAGATACCAAAGGGGTAATCAGAATCCGTAAATCGAAGAAGGACAGACAACACAATGGCAAAAAAGAAAAAGTACAAAAGGACAAACAAAGGAGAACAGTTTGAAGATACCAAAGGAGTAATCGGAATCAGACAACACAATGGTTAAAAAATGGACAAAAGGACAACCAACGATCAACAAAATACTACACAGAAAACTAAAGATCGAGCAACGCGAACTCAACTAAAAACCGACGATCAACTCATGTGCTCCGGAAGGGTGGGTAGTTCCTGCTTCAACAGTCACACCCGTCGTGTGACTGTAGCTACAAGCCCGGGGATAGCCGTGGTCATTCGTGAAAACTAACGGTGTCATGCAATTAATAATTAATTTTCCCCCGTACGCTGCACGTAGCGAAAAATATATTTACATCTGGGGAACGAACTTGAGGGGCGACATTGGAGCAGCCTATGATTTCAATAAGTGTTTGCGTTTGCATTCTCGTCAAAGTTTATCAGTTGTTGAAATGTTTACATGATACAGTTAAAAATTTAACAGAATAGTACAAAGTAGTCAGAACGTATAAGTAATCATACTGCGATTGCCGTTAGGCAGACGAACTTTGGGGAGCCGATGATACAAACACACATTTCTATGCTTCATCTTTGGTGTGTGGCTTCTCTACGACTTAGTGCAATATACTAATACCATTATGTCCTTTATGAAAGATTAACATCTATATATTATCAAATTTCGAAAAGAATTAATAGTCTTCCCCTCAGCATTTAAGGCTATGGGAAATAACCCCATCTTAATTTGATATTTATGGATGTTAATATTTCATGAAGACCATTGTTGTATATTGACGAATGACAAAAAGTGAGAAATAATGGATAACAGTTTAAAGGAAGAAACGAACTTAACCATGACAGTGCGAAATACCGTAGTTCACGGTCTATCACTTTCTCACAATCCTAATTGATAGGACTGTGTACAATATCCACTATTAGGGACGATTTTCATAATTATAACAAGTATTCTCTTTTCAATGAATCTTTCCACTCAATTGGTCAATAAACTGTAAAGATGTAATTTACCAAGTACAAAAATGTATCATCCTTACAAATTAAACAAATATAAAAATAACAAACACGGCTTTCATACCTAAAGCAAAATAACGGACAA
>MJUT01057823.1:177345-199486 GCA_002080005.1 Gigantidas platifrons
CTGTTAGACCAGTTCTATAATCCAATAGAAGATTACCACACTGTTAGACCAGTTCTATAATCCAATAGAAAAATACGACACTGTTAGACCAGTTCTATAATCCAATAGAAAAATACCACACTGTTAGACCAGTTCTATAATCAAATAGAAAAATACCACACTGTTAGACCAGTTCTATAATCCAATTTTTTCAATATCGCCCCTTTAACTTGTGCATTTGAACTTACCAGTAGTAATTCCTACTTTAATTCCTATTGTAAGCATCTAAGCCTACGTAGTACACTTTCAAAATACCTTGAAAATCTTGATTATCTACTGTGTACACATAAATCAACATTCATCGATCTCCATCAGTTTCCCCGCGAAAAATGGATTAGTCTATTTGAAGTAGGGTCTAAGCCCTCAAATAAAAATAGTGTTATATATTCGGTATAGCTTATTAGGATTAAACCATGCATAAGTTATAACAAAACATGTGAAAAATATGTGCAAGAAGTGAAAAAGTGTGTATTTTACATTAATCGACGGATTTCAGCAACTTAAAACATCCTGTTTCACCCCACTGAAACACATGTGGGAAAATCCGAAATTCCAGCGTTTGAGGTGCCACAAAGGGTAAATTCTTGTCTTTAAACAGCATGATAGAAAGTCGTTAGTGAAACATAAACACAGGCCTCTTTCAATTAAATTTGAACGATTTTTTGTCATTGCAACCCCGTTCACAGTTGCCTAACAGGAGTCCACAGGTCGTTCACGTGTCACAGCTTAGAATAATCCTTCAGGACCTCACAGTGACCCGTGACCCACTTTAGCACGTTCTACCAGTTAATTATTAATAATGGTGTTTAACAATTTCTTAATAATGAATATGATGTCGTTTTACCAACATTGATTGAGGTAAACATAACACCAGCTTTCCAAGGATTTATTTTGTCACCTTCTCAAACTAATGTGGTGGGATATATAAATATTAAAAATTCGTGGAGCCATAACTGACATATTACGCGATGATTTCCGTATTGACCTTGATAGAGCGTCTCTATTTTATCTTTGATACGTATGTAAAATCTAGAGAGAATTCAGAGCACCAAAATTGGCCGGATCAAAGTCTTTATCACAAAGGCGATTATCATCGTATTTATGTAAATATAGAAGTAGTTAGTTAATAAATGATATTATAATAACATCATGCTGTGGTGCATGCGGAAGTTCAGTTTGTATATCTGTGTCACAAATGACAACGGATACGTTTCCATTTGTCCTTTATCTTTTGGCCATTGTGTTGTTTGTCATTCTTCGATTTATGGCTTCTAATTACCCATTTGGTATATTCAAATTTTTCATACAAACCATATGGTCTTTTAAATGATTTCACGGTGTTATGGTTTTACATCAACACAACATATAGCTATATTATTTACAATTATATTGTATAATCGTAAAAATGTAAAAACAAATATTAAACAAAAAAAAGAAAAAAAGAAAAGAAAAGCATCAGCTGTCAAAAATATACTGTCTAATGTATTTTATTGTCCTTTTTGTGGTACTTTAATTATTAATGTTTCTGGCTAAAAGTTTGACATACATAAAATAATGTAACTTGTTATTATCTGTAATTTTATACATACCATTTTTTTAGTTTGAAAATGATAGAAAGGCCAAAGGAAACAAATAATGACAAAAAATGTATGTGATATAATTTGTTACACTATATCTCAATCACAAGCACTATTATTTACATTTTTGCTAGTTCTCTTGGACTTTATTATGGTCTATTAATTTTTTTTTTTGACAAATACTTCAGTCATTGTTATTGCATATGCACACGACATTCGATATTTTCACGACTTTACCTTGAATAAAACGAGAATTGCGACCTTGCCTTTGCCATGCGATACAAATTCGTCTGCTCTTATCGAGATTTGGCCCAAAAGATCAGAAACGACAAACATGATCCGACGACCTTCCTGTGTATACGAACCTTTCACCATAATTGAATATGTAGGTTTACTGCAATCTGACGAGAGTGTTCATGAATCAATACATGATGTAAATCATCCAATGACAACTAAACATATGATACGGAAATTCATCAATATTGCAGCTGCTTTTCTGCTTGTCTTGCCAGGAATAGTTCTCTTGGCATTGAGAGTATATAGCAAACATGATGTCAGTATATCGATAGCTAGTGACTATTGTAATAGAATCGAGATAACTGTCATGGTTTTGTCTATGCTCAAATGTTTCTACCTGCTCCAAACCGAATAACCGAATGGAAACCAACGTATAAAAGTACTTCCTTTGGATCAAAGGAATATATCATACTCGTCAGCTTAATAAAGTCTCTCGGATATTACACTATGAGATTGATACCGTATATTGTTCTGGTGCATTCTGGGGAAGATAATGTCAACAAGATATATGATTATTTAATAAGAATTTTGGCAATCTACCTACAAACGGTATTAATTTATCAATTCAAAAACTACGAAAAGATCAATAACTAATCCTCGTTGATGTCAATAGAGTACAACGCTCTGTTTTTATCCGTAGACAATCTGATGGTATGGGAAGTTGACACATTTCTAGCATCACAATATGTGTTTAGTAAAGATGCACCCGCCTTATTTTATGGGAAACGAGTATGGGTTAACTCATACTCCCTCTTGTTTCCATTTGGTATATTCTATCGTTTAAATGTTTTGTGATATATATGACAGATTAAGGAAATAGAACACCAGTCCGGGATTTCTAGAAATGCTACCTAGGTCAATTGGAATGACACTTGAACTAGAGCATTTGCACATATCAGACATTTTATTCATGCAAAGTTCAATGAATATAACATAAATTTCCCCAATAATTTGTTCCAAATTTTAATTTTGTAACGATTTACAAGGTTCAAATATCTACAAATTATGATAAAATGATACTCAAATTCATTCTCCATTACATTGCTATTGCTACCTGTGTGCCATTTAACCCGTCGTAAGGGATATAACTCGTATGTGAAATGAATAAAAACATAGAATTTAAGAATCAAATCAGACAGATGCAATAGGTCTATTGCTATGGAAGTATGAACGACAGACAAATGTTAGTTAGCATACTAATTTAGTTAATACATTATATATAACTCACCATCTCTTTGCTTAGTTAATGTCAGCTTCTCCAATTTGTAAATAAGGCAAGAGCAATTTGTCTTTTGCAGCTCAAGATGAAAAAAATATGATATTGTATGGCAAATGTTTCTTTTTGATTCCTTATATATCTGATAGGCGTGTCATGTAAAATACAGCTTCATGCGCATGCATGGTATATAATATGCGCAATGTGGATTCTAGCACCTGTCGGTTCAACTGACAGGTTAAGTTAACTTAAGGTATGATTGTTTCAAAGAGGAGACAATGGTACTGTATCATATACTTTTATTTTTGTCTTCTTTCTTTTTTCTGCTAAAGATTTGGGGCTTATGATCAATTCTAATGCAGTTGGGTATAACAATAAATTTCATATATTTGCACTTTACCTTGTCGGAAACTGTTGACCGAATATTGACTTGAAGTTACCCACATTAAATTTGTTATTAAAACTGTTATTTAAACTAAATAGTATATTATTACATGATAGATTATTGAATATTTTATAAGGCGTTTGATTTCTAATCGAAAAAGGTTTGTAATTACGGAACTATTTGGTGGATATGCTATGTGAAAGGATGCAGCGATGATATTGATTAATAACATCTGTTAATGTAAGTACATGTTCTTGTTGAGAAAATTGCATTATAATGGGTATTACCGTGTTGTATTTGAAGTGTTGTCGACATACATCTTCGGTTTTACATCGGCAACTCTTCAAATACATTACCGTTATTCCCTGATTTTCAATGAAATGAAAGTCAATTAACATTAAGCATTAACTGAGTTTATGTTTTGGCTATTCATTGACTATTTCGACAATCGATAAAATATAAGACTCGGTCAGAAATTTCCATTTTTGCATCCAACTGAATGTCTTGTATGCAATGCTACTTTTTGAGTACATATTTTCTTCCAGTTGAATACCTACATAGATATTCCATTTCTTTTTATTATATTTCTAAATCAAAGACACTAGGTTTTATTAAGCGAAATATTCATGGGTGTACTCCACATGCTGGGATCCTCATAGGAAAGATCTGATTGAGGACATAGAAAAAGTGCAAAAAAGAGCAGCACGTTTTGCTTACAATAATTACAGGAGTAAAGAACCAGGGTGCGTTACAAACATGATAGACGCACTAAATTGGGAGCCTCTGAGGCAGTGAAGAGCCAAAAACAGAGTCACCATGCTATATAAGATCATTAACAACCAAGTGGCTATAGACCCAAACACATACTTAAACAAAAGTGACACACGTACTAGAGGGGAACATACATATACACAAATTGCAACTTCAAAAAACATATATCAGTATTCTTTCCCCACCTCGCACCATCAGAAGTTGGAACTATCTCCCGGCAGCAGTAGCACAGGCTCCAGATCTTGACAGCTTCAGGCCTAGTTTGGAGGGTATGCAGTTCCCTCCAGCCTTCAGGTAATACCACTTGTTAAATTGTAAATATGTGATTATGTAAATATATTTTTATCAATTTATAAATTCAAATGTTTAGTCTCCACGCCGGGATAATTTCACTCGACCCTTCGAGTCTATCCTGTATTTGAAGAAGAAGAAGAAGAAGAAGAAGAAAGAAAGAAACCGTACCTATATTAGACTCGAGTTCGTCTATGTCACAATGTCACCAGATGAGTATCTTAAATGTCGCAATGTCACCAGATGAATATCTTAAATGTCACAATGTCACCAGATGAGTATCTTCAATGTCACAATGTCACCAAGTCACAATATGAGTATTGTATGTCACTAAGTTATCAGCTGATTGTCCTCTATGTCACCAATTCACCAGATAAATATATTCTATAACACAATTACCAGATGACAAAATACAATTCACAGTAACTCATTATACACACCGTCATAATGCCATACATAAAGAAATGTTTGAACTAGTCTATTGTCTGTGTGGAACTGTCTAATTTCAGTCGTTGCCATATTAGATCTTACTTGCGTATCGCCATCTCAGCTCATGTCAAGGCCTACGATAATAAAAATATAAAACTTCAACATATCACAATAACAAATATTAACCGATTTTTTTTTAATCGCTAATTAACCTCTGATTTTATTTATTATTATATTGCTATATAATTCCAGCAAATTGATGACCGATTTATTCTGTTCTGTCACGAAGGCCATTAATTTCAATAGATAATTTTGACTAATTGATATTTAATCGGTTAGAAGTATCAGTTATACTTATGTTGTATGAATAATGATCTTTAACCAACAGATCCGTGATTCTTAGCTTGAAGTCAGTTTACTACGAGCATTTTGTTGTTGCAATTCACCTCAATCATCGTGTGAGGTCCTTTTGAGTGGAAGCGATTGTGTGAAGGTGTTTTAGTATTTGCTGATATCTGCTTCCAATTATCAAGTGATAGGTTGGAATCTCATTAACCGATTTATCGCTGCGTATTGGTGGAAGTTCGCACAGTGTTGCCACGAGTAACCCCGGATGGCGGATAGTGGGATACCTTTCGATTGGAGTTGTCAGGTTAAAATACCGAAAGCCTTACCGTGGACCGTTGTAGGTATCGTATTGGAGAGTGCCACGCTTCCTACACATGAAAGACATCTTAGTAGATTTAGAAAAGGAGAAGACACATTGTAGCCGCTACAAAAGGAGTAGACATATTGTAACCGTTACAAAAGGAGTAGACACATTGTAACCGCTACAAAAGACTAAATTATTCGTCATTTCCAACTCTCTATACTTTGTTATTTGCAGTCAAAAGTCACTGACCCGGTGGACTCATCCCTTCCCTCATTTCTATGTATATTTGAACTTGTTCTCGTCCTGGGTATAGCAGGAATACTGTTCGCTGGAAGTCATTCAGCAATAATCAATCAATCAATCAATCAATCAATCAATCAATCAATCAATCAATCAATCAATCAATCAATCAATTAAGAGTAACGAGATGAACTGCTTGACAAATAATGTTCTACCAATTTAATTGCATTCCAACTTAAGCCATTTGACTTTTTAATCTACTTCACACAGGCACTTCAATATAAAGTGGCGAGATTAAACTAGTTTTATGGGCACAACCCTCCCTTTTAGTGAAATGGGGTAATTCAAGTGCTTTCAGCACGTGAGTAGAATGTTAAATCTCACATATAACCGGCCGAACATATATACTTTGTGTAAAGGTCCATATATACTTTGTATAAAGGTCCATATATATTTTGTGTAAAGGTCCATATATATTTTGTGTAAAGGTCCATATATACTTTGTGTAAAGGTCCATATATATGTTTGTAAAGGTCCATATATACTTTGTGTAAAGGTCCATATATACTTTGTCTAAAAGTGTATAAATATTTTGTGTAAAAGTCCATATATATTTTGTGTAAAGGTCATTCTACCCGCTTAGTAGAACATTGCCATTTAAAGAATTAGATTAATTCGGTAAATTATAATCCGGACTGGGTTGCACAAAGCTCAATTAAAGCTAATGTACTATTAAAAGCACTATTAAAGTTAATAGTGAATTATTTCTGTTGCACAAACGTCAATTAACGGTAATAGACTATTAACTTTCAAGTAAATTTAATTGTACAAGCGGGCGCTATTAAATTCTTAATTGTATATTAAACATGGATGACATGCAAGTACTTAGGTCGCTTCGTACTAACAATCACCGTGATAGACAACTTACAATGAATGATTTGATAGAACTTATTTCCCGATAAAAATTTGGGGGAAATACATTAAATTTTAAAAATGTAAGATAACAAACATCATACGAGATGACATAGGTATGTCGAATGGCCAAATGATCACACTATCAAACTTTCCATTCGATTTTGATAGGATTTTTTTTTTAAATATTTAACAATCATCAGGTCCTTGAAAACAAGTTGGGGTATGAATCTGAACAGGATTTAATCCTGTAAATAAATAAAAAAAAAAAAAACATTATGAAAGATCTCCTTGGTCTGGTTGTTGCTTCTCTGCTAAGCATGCAGCATTAAGCAGAAATAACAAAGACTGGTTGACTCGGACTCAGGAGGAATCAGGATAATGTGTCAGAGTGGGGCGACATGTCTATCCGCGGACTGTTGTTTCAGGGAGCTAACACTACAAAAATCCAACTAAGCGTGTTGGTCAAGTACAAAGCGGACCTTATCATCATTTCATTGAAAATTAACTTGTTCTCGCCATGATTTAGCTAAAAAAAATTGCTGAGTTGGCGTCAAACAACAATCTCTCATTCGCTCACTCCAACGATCTGGAATCCTGACGTCATAACCGTTTCACAACTGAAATAAGTACATGTAATTCATTTTTCATTCACTATCCTTAAAGGAAAAATCAATGGTCTTAACAAGTTAGCGTGAATATTTAAATTACATTAACTAAAAGACATATTATAAATAATATACCGTAAAGTAGAATTTGGTGATTGAAGTTGCCTGTTGCACCAAACAATGGGGGTCGCCATTTTTCAACACTCTACAATGTGAGAAGATAAGGGACATAATCCATTCTCGGATTATCCCTAAAATTAAAGCTCTTCCGAAAGAGCTGTGACGTATTAGTGCCGGTATCGTATATTATATCAGTATTGATCAGTTGCAATTTTATCATTAAAAATTATGTAAATCGTAAAATAACGTCGTATATTTATCTTTTGATATTTACAAAATCATTATGACTTCATGTTAAGCATTTTATTGCACTAACGAAATTAAAAGAGAATATGTGAGAAGAATTTTTTTTGTGTAATTACCCTTCTCAACACATCGACCAGTGACCTCGAAAAACACGGGAAAGTACGACAGCATTGGGGACAAAAAAGAAAAAAAAACATGTGTACGCATAAAATGAGTTAAAACTGACAGTTATTTAAACTATACGGCCAATCACGTAAAACATGAAATTCTCTAAGATGAAATTATACGTAGACCCTCCCCCCTCCCGATACAAATAAACTCATTGTTTTATGAAAATGTAACATTGGATGGGAATATTAAGAAAAAAAATTAGAACGATATACGATTATAAACATTGTATTGCAGTTGATCTTATATTAAAACATAACCAAACGGGCACGATGTTGCGAAGAGTCAGATACATGTTATTTATTCAACTAACATGATCCGATTCTGTGACGTCACATGAATAGGTGTCATGGCCGCTTACACTACGACAGGAAATTCAAAATATTCACATTTTTAATTGGGTATATTAATGTTAATAAAGGTGCTTTTTTAAAAATAATAAGTTATTTATGAATAAGAAGTTATAATGAATTGAATTAAAACAAATTTTTAACTGACTGGAGTATTCCTTTAAAATTACATGCATGTATATTTAAGCATCTTGCTGTATAGACTTCAAAAAAAATAGAAGATATGGGACAAAAAGTGTGCAAATTATTAAAAGAAAGATTTTCAATGAAATATACAATTATCAGTACTGTTTAAAACACACCCTTTTAATGTGTAAAGCGAAAGTGAGCGGTCATGTATTTGTGTACGGTGGGTTTCGATTTTGCCTCTAATTGGTGCGACAGTGTATTTTTTTGTTTTTCGTATTATTGACACCGTTGACATTTTGAAACTGAAAATTTCTTATATTCTCTTCATGCTAACTTCTTTATGAATTTTGTCGATTTTGAACTCTTCATCATAAATTACCAATAGACAATGGAAGATGGCAAAATGTAGACCTAAACATGAGAATCTGTGAATTAATTAGCATAAAAAACAAAATTAGCCTTACAAAACTTTGTAAATTCATTAAATTTATTAATAAAGCTGTGTGTGCACCAGATTAATTCCATTTTTTTTCTTGTGTATTTTCGCTATCAATATCATCCTGGCAGGTATGTCCTTCATCAATACATAAGTATGTTTTTTTTTAATTTGCCATTTCTGTTCTTTAACATGTATTCGTGTATAAATGTATATGTTTATGTTTTTCTGTTGTTTTTTTTTCTTCGTTTGCTTCTTTGCCTCATTATTTATATTTGCTTGTGTGTATCCCTATACCTATGTAATCACAATGGTTTAAGAGAATAAAGATATGTATACATGAATTATGGGATTGAAGTTTACTTAATTGAAGGTTAATTTACTATTAACTAATAGACAGTCTAATTGACGGTCAAGCAACGCTATTAACTCTTACTATTAACTTATTTACAATTAATGATTTAATAGACTATTAAATCATAATTTACTATTAGTTTAATTGACGTTTGTGCAACCAATAACATACATGTATGTGTGAAATACAATATTTTATTGTTTATTACAATAATATTGCAGCAAATAAAGTTATTCAATATCATGCCATGCTTTAAGTATTATATATACCATGGACCTTACGAATTAACTTATTTAAACAAACGAATCCGATGGATGAGTTGGTTTAATAAGTTCATGAGTAAGATCCATGGTATTTATGATTTGTAACAGAAATTACATGACTGACAGATCTATGACGTCAAAATCAAGGAATAACAAGATCTATGACATCAAAATCATGGAATAACATCAATATCTTCATGTTAGACCATGGTTTGTAAAAGTTCACTATTTTTAAGTTGATTACTGCATAAAAACATCAAAGGAAAAATGCAATTAAGGAGAATTTGAAGATACCAAAGGTGTAATCAGAATCCGTAATTCGAAGAATGACAGACAGCACAATGGCCATAAGAAAAAGGACAAACAATGGAGAACTGTTTGAAGATACCAAAGGAGTAATCGGAATCAGACAACACAATGGTTAAAAAATGGACAAAAGGACAACCAACGATCAACAAAATACTACACAGAAAACTAAAGATCGAGCAACGCGAACTCAACTAAAAACCGGCGATCAAATCATGTGCTCCGGAAGGGTGGGTAGTTCCTGCTTCAACAGTCACACCCGTCGTGTGACTGTAGCTACAAACCCGGGGATAGCCGTGGTCATTCGTGAAAAATAACGGTGTCATGCAATTAATAATTAATTTTCCCCCGTATGCTGCAATTAGCGAAAAATATATTTACATCTGGGGAACGAACTTGAGGGACGACATTGGAGCAGCCTATGATTTCAATAAGTGTTTGCGTTTGCATTCTCGTCAAAGTTTATCAGTTGTTGAATTGTTTTACATGATACAGTTAAAAATTTAACAGAATAGTACAAAGTAGTCACAATGTATAAGTAATCATACTGCGATTGCCGTTAGGCGGACGAACTTTGAGGAGCCGATGATACAAACACACATTTCTATGCTTCATCTTTGGTGTGTGGCTTCTCTACGGCTTAGTACAATATACTAATACCATTATGTCCTTTATGAAAGATTAACATCTATATATTATCAAATTTCGAAAAGAATTAATAGTCTTCCCCTCAGCATTTAAGGCTATGGGAAATAACCCCATCTTAATTTGATATTTATGGATGTTAATATTTCATGAAGACCATTGTTGTATATTGACGAATGACAAAAAGTGAGAAATAATGGATAACAGTTTAAAGGAGACGAACTTAACCATGACAGTGTGAAAAACCGTAGTTCACGGTCTATCACTTTCTCACAATCCTAATTGATAGGACGGTGTACAATATCCACTATTAGGGACGATTTTCATAATTATAACAAGTATTCTCTTTTCAATGAATCTTTCCACTCAATTGGTCAATAAACTGTAAAGATGTAATTTACCAAGTACAAAAATGTATCATCCTTACAAATTAAACAAATATAAAAATAACAAACACGGCTTTCATACCTAAAGCAAAATAACGGACAATCGCCAGGACATGGTTATTTGGTTTTTCAAATTAATTTTATCATAAGTCATATTTGTTATTACTGACAAGATTCAAATTGATATAAATGATATTTATAGATGAATATAGTTCAAAAGAAGAAAAAGTCGGACACAGGATATGTGTTCATCATAGTCTCTTAAAAATCTGATATTCGTTTGCGTCGATATAATAAATTCTCACAACTATTACCTAGTTAATGTAGAATGGCTTTAAAAGGAAAAAAAGAAAAAAAGAAAGAGATGAAGAAGTAAACAACAAGAGCCAAGGTTTAAGAAAGATCATAATACCTACAGCTTAGGGGGCCGCCATTTCAGTGGTCGTATGGTATTTCGATTTACAACTACCTAAAAAATCAGTGCCTATCACCACTGATGTTGTGAGTTCGAATCTCGATCAGGGCGAGGTGTGCAACATCATGTGACAGGTCGATGGTTTTCTCCGGTTCCTCCAGTTCCTCCGGTTTCCTCCACAAATAAAACTGACCGCCACGATATAGCAGAAATATTGTTGAAAATGACGTTAAACACCATCAAACAAACAAACCTACAGTTTAAAAAGAACAGACCATAAGATCTCCGGATTAAAATAAAGCCATAAGAGCAACAGTTTAAAAAAAAACCACTAGAGGTACAGTTTCAAAAAAGACCTTTCGCGCTATGATTGAAAACAAGACCATAAGAACTACAGTTTCAAAAAAATACAAAATAAATTTTTTTTAAAATCACCAAAAGATCCTTAAATTAAGTACACTATGCTGAATAGTCATGATGTTTGTGGTTACTTTATTACCATAACGAAAAGGAAAATTTGAAACCAGAAAAGCTGAAATTGTTCACAAATCATGTAATTAAAACAATGTTAGAGTTGTTCATCATCTTCTAATGTGGATTAATGATAATAAAATGTAACGTTTCTACACTTACGTGCATTTATGTTTGGTATTTCTTTTTCATTTTTTGTTATTTCAATATTTTTATATACACATGTATTGCACTTCGAAAGACTGTTTTAAGCATTGATTGTGGTATATAGACTATTGCATTTCTAATTGAAATGAGGATCATATTTGATATAATCAAGGTTAAATTGTGTGATAATCGCTATACCTCCCTGCGAGGGAACTCCGTGGAATAGAAATATAACCTAGTCTATTCACTGTATGATATAGCCCTTCTGACAGATGTTGAACTGAACGAATGAAATTTCTAATTCTGTCCTGTATTCTCATTGTGATATGTCCCATCCTAAAATACCATATAAACCACGACCAGCACATATTGACGACGTCCAACTTTGTGTTAAAAAACGTCATAAATTCGTGAATGGCGTCATCCATTTGCAACACTGCTTTAGATCATTTTTGTACATTTTCTTGTTATAATAAAAAAACAATGTTGTCATCCCGTCCTTTATTGACGATTTTAGCATAGGTATGTCTAAATTTCCGTCAATTGTAGCACTCGCTACACTAGGCTTCATCCGAGTTGAAATTGTGGATGAAAATATGAAATCACTTTTGTAAAATCTCCAATTTGTTGACTCTGTATTCGGTACTATTGTATGTTCTAAATAGATTTTGTCGTTTAGTCATTGATTTGGTTTCAGCTACTCGAAGTGACGATCTGTCGAAATAAAGATTAGAAGCAGGAGCTGTTTACCCTTCGCAAGCACATTGGGTTCCACCGTCGGATTTTTAGTTGGATCTTGTTTGTTCATCTCTTTAGTTTTCTGTGCTGGAATTTTTTATTTTTAGTTTTGTTTTGTTTTGTCGTCTTCGTTCTGTGCCATGTGCCTAATGTTGCTAGTGTCTATGGATTGTCTCTTCGGTTTTCTTTATCGTTTGGTTTTTCAATAACAACTATATTGTTCTGGTCAGAGTAACGGTGTAATGAAAGTCACATTTCTATATAAAATGCATAATTAAATGATTTCAGAATATTACAAAGCTATGATCGACAAAGTCAAAATTAACTGTAATATTGAGTACAGTATAATAATAAAGTGAAAAACTAAAAATTACCACACTGTTAGACCAGTTCTATAATCCAATAGAAAAATACCACACTGTTAGACCAGTTCTATAATCCAATAGAAAAATACCACACTATTAAACCAGTTATATAATCCAATAGAAAAATACCACACTGTTAGACCAGTTCTATAATCCAATAGAAAAATACCAAACTGTTAGACCAGTTCTATAATCCAATAGAAAAATACCACACTGTTAGACCAGTTCTATAATCCAATAGAAAAATCGTAGAAAGAGTGGAAAAACTGATACCCTTTACTCACAAATACCGCTCACTTTCCTGACTTGGTACAGTGGAGGGGTTAAACTACTTTTGTGGGTCAAACCCTAATAGTTAAGCTAAATTTTGTTCATTTAGTGTCATTTCATTTTTCCTTTTTCTTTCAATATTGAGAATTTTCAAAGGTGTTTAATATTAAGGAATCTCAGTGTGGCTAAATGGTATGTTGAATTCCGGAACACCTCGATCTAACGTCCATGTGATCTTTAGATCATCAATGAAAACGCCACTGGCCAAAACATCTGAACAATTCGGTTACAGGAAGCAATTGTACAGTCCGTTTGTATTGTTTAAGTTGATTCGGAATTAAAGCGCTATGTGAGCAAATTAGATCATGTATTGATTATCTTTCTTAAAACCTTCTTTATTCTAAATCCAAATTGTTATAAACCAAAATCACTGTAAGCTCTGTTAGATAAAACGATATGTTGGTCAACATGAGATTGTCAAAATTGCATCCAACCAGTTAATTACTTATAGACATGTATCTACGAACGATTGTTGTTCAGCCGAAACAAATATTATTCTTACAGTGATGCCAAGTTAGGAATGCACAAGTTTATTTTAAGAGATCGTCGCAAAATGTGACAGTTTTGTTTCAAACGAAGTTAGTTTCGTTTGGTAGGTGGGTGGTTTTCAGCTGTCACGTTTGGAAAAAATCCAAAATCGGACATTGAGATTTGTCAATAAATCTTTCAAAATGCACTTAAAAAACGGCATAAAATTGAATGGAACATCGTTTTAATTTCTTTCGAGTCTGTATATGGTACTGTTTCTTTAGTACTGAATAAGTAATGGGTGTATATGTACACAGCTCTGGTTTCCTGTTTGCGGTACAACTAAATATCATACGCATCGAAAAGCAACGGTCTTCTTTTGTAAATTAAAAAAATAATGTTTTCTATTCTTGGAACGTTTACTGTTGTCAAATTTAAAATAATACTATAATGTATTAAACAAGTTTTGACCAAAGAGAGTAAACAACAGATACCACGATGCTTATGGTGGGTTTTTGGTCATGTGTACGTTGCAGAAATAGGTTAAAGATTCATAGATAGACCCTTTATCATGACATGCATATGGAGAATACATAAGAAATAATTCATGGCAGCCGTAGATTTGTGCTCATTTAACCATGGGTTGGGTATTTATATTAGATTATTTTTCCCCGAGCGCTAGCGAGAGATAAAATACGAGTATAAATGCCCAACCCATGGTTAAATGTACACAAATCTACGGCTGCCATGAATTATTTCTTTTCTAATATGACAAATACGGTAATTTTTATGACCCTAGGATACCTTAGAATCCGCCACACAACGGCTCTTCCGTTTAGCTCCCTTCACATATGATGACGGAATCAGCGCAATTTGAGCACATATTTTGAATCAAGCTCCTATTGTGTGAGTAATAAGATATTCAAATATTTATTTCAATTACTTTAATGACACAAAACAGATTTAATAAGTTCCCCCTCGTAATAAAATTTCACGTGGGAGGTGGCCGGAACATCCGTCAGGGAAAACCCCAGAGGAGTGCGTTTTCATCGCTTATTTGTGTATACATGTAAACAAAGTAATATAAGGTGTAGTAGTGTGTATGACCTCACGAAAAAGGCCTTGTAGGCTTTTATTCATTACAGAAACGCTTTAAATTATGTTTTTTTTTGTTTCCAATCGATAATTTGAGTGTGCAGGTGCTAGAAATGGTTCTAAACCCTATATTTTTAGGCGTAGTTTGGTTTATAATACATCAGTATTCTGTTTATCATACTTTCATTTAAAGGGGTGGGTGGGTGTTCTGAGCCAAATGAAACTAACTTCATTTGAAAACAACTGTCACATTTTGAGACGATCCCTAACTAAAATTATCTCTTTTATCCAATTGATATATAATACTTGAGATATAAAATGTTAAATCCTGAAAGATGACTCCAGAGAAGATATCGAAATTTACCAATGCATGATGGAGTCGAATTTGCAAAATACGATATTATTGAAATCATTTGTTTTAAGATTTAATTGGTTTAAATTACACAATTAAATTACAGACGATATAATCTGCATGGCTTTTGAATGGTTACCTATTCGTTTACACAAGTCTAAAAACTTCCGAGATTTATTCAGTTTGTTGCTCCATATCTTCTGTGTACTAAAAATGTCAAATTAGAAATTGGAAACTGGTGAAGGGTGGCCACAGGAATCAACCAACATAGATTCCAAGAACGTCGTAGGTGGCGAATTGGGGATGGAATCTCGATGCGATTCTATCAGGTTATAATACGGGGAATATTGGACCATGGTAGATGTCATGTTTGGAGAGTACCACGCTCCTGCTGGAAAAAGTGGTATGGACGTTGTTGACTCTACAAACGGCTAAATGTATTTGTCTCTACTTAATTGTCCAAAATAGCAATTAAGCGTATTTGCCACATATGCCATATTCTTCTCCTATTTCTCTATATGTTTATACGTATTTTTACCTTTGTTCTCGTCCTGTATATGCATTCAATATTTGACGCATGATGTTAAGCAACAATCACTCACTCATCAATCAAAATAAGCATGCCTGCTTAGATTCAGCGAAAATTATTTGATAAACACTATATAATAACCATGCAAGCTCCATTAAAATCATATTTGTATAATATGTGATCGTTGGCATTTTACTCACAAGCGAAGAGCACTTGCTTGACCGCAATATTTCACTCAGAAAGGATGTTTGGGGGTTTCACCCTTTTTTTATTGAAGTGTACCAAGCCAGTAAAGTGAGCGATCATGTATATGTGTTAGTTTGTGGTATCGATTTTGTCTGATGTTTTAATTGTATTTTGGAACTATTCTTACGGTGTAGTAGTTTTTGTATCTAATTTTACTATTTCGCGTATCTTACATGATCAGTGAAATTTGTCAGTTAATGAAAACAATCTAGTTATGTTTATATTCATATAAACACAATTATCAGTTTCTATAAAGTTCAACCAGAGCTGAAACCCACCGAGGTGATCCCTGAGTCTCCAGGTGGCGGATAGTGGAAGCCCTCTTGATTGCGATTTGTCTGGTTATAATACGGAAAGCATACCGTGGATCTTAGTGGGTAACGTGTTCGGAGTGAGTCACGCTCCCTGCACGTTAGAGACCTCTTTAAATGGTAGGCGCATTATATTCACTACAAAAGGCTAAAATTTTCGTCCCTGCTAAAACACCATACTTTTTCGGTGGCAGTCAAAAGTCGTTGCCCCGGTTGACAAAACACGTCCTCTTTTTATCTAGATTATAGCTGAAATACTGCTCGCTGGAAATCAAGCAATAATCAATCAATCAATCGATCAATCAATCAATCAATCAATCAATCAAATTATGTAAAATTGCATTCTGCCTAATTCAAAATACACCATATGATTAAAAATTGATTTCTTTTTAAAACAATTTAGACTCTTTTTAGATAATACAATTGTGGCGTTTCTATGGCATCTCCTTTGTGAAGGGCCCATACAACCATAATAAAAATATACATGTAGCATATGTATGAAAAAGAGATGTCAAAGTTTCTGTCGTCTTGTGTTTTGCTCAACAAACAAAGAGTGACATTTTTACCTTGTTCAGACGATGTTTTCTGTGATACAATAATATGACGTTACCAAAGGGGGTAATCAGACGCCGTAAATCGAAGTAGGACAGACAATACAATGGCCAAAAGGAGAAAGACAAAAAGACAAACAATGATCTACTAAAAAATACACAGAAAACTAAGTAATGGAGCAACACGAACCCAGGGTATATATTGGGTTACCGTATCTCCAACTTATGAAATATTGGTGGTGTTTAAAATTACCGCTCTTGGTCAAATCTGCCAATAACGCCAAAACAAAACCAAATATAGACACTATACAGTACTCCGAATGGGTAAGCAGTTTCTGCTCCTCTAATGCTACCCATCATGTTACTTCTGTAAGAAACTCATGTAAATGACCATTTCAAAATATCTTTTTTATCTGATCATATTTAATTGTATGCTTTTCTGGTAGTCTATTGCCTATTCAGATTTTGTTTTTGTTCTGTTCTCTAATTTGGTGCTTGCTATTGATCCTGTAATAATTGATCACAATTATTTATCAATATTTTTTTATATATATCTCAAATCACATGACTGTGACATTAATATAAATAATATATTATTTATTTACAAAAAATCATCGTAATTACAGTATACATTATATTAATGAGTCATATTGACATCTTAATAATAATATATAATATAGTGGAATATTAATAGTGAGTTAACATGATAGTATTTGGCATAGAAAATTATGATCATTGATAAGCACGTATTGATGCGAATTATTTTACAAACCGAAAACGGGACCATGGTAGGTGGATTTACAACTACCTATGCAACCATTGCCTATCCCCACTATAGCTGTGAGCTCCAATCCCGCCCATGGCAAGGTGTACTCGATACTACTTTATGTGTTGTCAGTGACTTGTGGCAGGTCGCTGGTTTTCTCCGGTTTCCTCCAATAATAAAAGTGACTGCCACGATATGGCTGAAATATTGTAGAAAGTGGGATTAAACACCAATACCCTAACCCCAACATAGTATTTATTTCGTTCCGCACTACCAGTGGACGCCTCACACTTTTGGGGCGATTGTATCTTGAAGTGGAGTTACTAGGTTACTATTTTCTGCCCAGGGATTCCTTTGGAAATTTATTTTAGGGTGTAGAGATTATGGTGTTTAACGCCACTTTCAATAATAGTCCTGCTATTTCGTCGCGGTCAGTTTTATTGGTGGAGGAAACCGGAGTATCATGAGAAAACCACCGACCTGTCGCAAGTCAACGACAAACTTTATCACATAATATTGTATCGAGTACACATCGTCATTAGCGGGATTTAAACTCACCATATTAATGGTGATAGACAATGACTGCACGGGTAGTTGTAAATCCATATACCATACGATTCATGAACCTTTTTAATATTTGTCATGGATTTTAAATATATCATTTACAGTGGAATGCCAACTTACTTTTTAGTGTTGAAAAATCGCCATATGGTGCACTATTTTACGGATGTTTGTTTTTTTTGTGTGTCTCAAAAATAGGCTATATGTTTTACTTTGTTGTATTGCTACATTTATATTAAATAAATTTATTGTACACAAATAATTATGTCATATACTTTTTTAAGGATCACCTATCATCGACCATCTTAATGTGCGCCATTTTGTTGTTGATTTATGCGTTTGAGATTGTCAACGGTATGTTATTATTATACTCTATGAAAAAATTATACTTATTTAGACGATGAATTATTCCGAAAAATGTGTATTTAATTTGCTGTCGATATGATGTACCATATTTCAGAATTTAAGATAGCATATCTTAATTCATTATGAATTTGATTATTAATCGATACCACATGTTTGTTTCCAGGTTTGAAAATGACCTTCCCACTGTCAGATTCAGTCCTAACCTCCACCCTTGTATTTTCACATACCTAGAACTTCCTCCCCACTGACTGTTCTAGATTCATGAGCAAAGGGTTGAATTCTATAAACCTCAGATTTCTAGGTTCTAACTTCTAGGTTCCCACTTTCAATAAAATTATTTACAAAGCAACAACAACATGGTACATGTTGGTTGAATTTCCTTTAGGAGGTCTACAGCGCAGTCCGTGTTCGACCACTTTATAAGACACAGGGTACCAGAAGACTGTATACGTCTAGTCAACGTATAAAACAATGTTTATACGTACACCATATTGGCAGTAACTGTACTAATTGCTAGATCCTCTCATCGCTGGAAGTTTGTTATTCTATGATATTATTTTATTATGAAATATATAAAGATTTACGGTTAACAAATCCACCAATATCAACAAAACGAACAGCCATCCCTCACCTGCAAACATTGAACATACAAAAGACCATGAAACATGCTGAAGGAAATTCCGATTCTTCCTTGGCTCAGGCGCACACATGTGGTGGGGTTAAATCGGTTAATGAGGTCTCATTGATCGTCCTATTGATAATTAGATCGTCAATGGCAATACATATATAAACAAACATTGAAACACCTGCATAATTTCTCTTCTATTCAAAAAGACTACAAATTAAATATCAAAAAATGGATGTCAGCACACAATGTCCTACAGATTTAATATCTGTTATTCATAAACATCTAAGTAAATGAACGATCTTTGTGGGAGACTAGAATAAATGTGTCAACAATATCTTGGAATATGGAATAAATATTNAATATAAATGTTTTTAGCAAAGAAAATCTTCCCGCGGTATTTAGCTACAGTTAGTTGTTAAATTATAACCTTTACCAATAGGAGTTAAATTATAACCTTTACCAATAGGAGTTTCTAATAATGTTATATGGTTAGAAGTGAATTTGTTTTAAATTTGCAAATAACGTCGCCAATTTTCAAACATGAATTGGAAATACTTTTTTGCCAATTGTTTTGCATATAGAAATGTATTTATATACAATATCATTATAGTAATAATACAAAATTAGTGACAGTTTCCAAGAATGTTTGAACATAATGAAGTATTACAGGTGTTATGCAATTTATTAAAGCAACGTTTCTTAAATACTCATTAGCATAACTTTTAATTGATATGCATTTGTATGCTTTCAGGTGTAAATTTTGGCGGTACTTGTGTTCATAATGATAACTGTACAAAACCAAACACAGTATGTAATACTACCTGTGTATGCTCCAGTTCAGCGTTCAGAAATACCGCCAATGTTACATGTGTCACCAGTATGTTTTAAAATAGAATTTAAGAACACTTAACGGGTCAATGAGCTCTCGCTTAGTATCCATCTCTAAAGACCTAAATGTTGCTCTACACCTCTCTTACTTCCATGAAAGATATGTTGTTGTGTCTGTAAACAAGCAGCATAAGAATATCTGTTTTTGTGTTTAAGTCACATTAAATGCATTGCTTTATAAAGGGCTTAAGTATTTTGACAGTTCAATTGGCAACACTACATATTTAATGACGACACATACGAAAGAGGACATCCAGGTCTACCATAGGTATGTTTTTGTTCCTTGAGCATTTCAATCAAATATGAAGAACTCGAACTTCCATAACTCTACTGGATACCTAAATTACAAACTGCGGTATATTATCGTGTTTGCCAAATGCTCCACGGCACCTCTTTCTGAATTATTAACATCTATTATATCAGTGTGAACACATATATCTCAGTTGGTGCGATATTCCCGACTTTGTGGTTCCTATCATGATTTCCTTGCTACTAATAATGAAGTTACTGAACCAAGGGTTCCTAGTGATTAAATTAAAGTAATCACTTGGAACGATTTAAGGTCGCCACCACGACCCAGTTAATCCCAACGCAATTTTTGTCAAAAATGACAACGGATGTGTAACGTTTGTCGTAATCTCAATACCGTCCTTTCTTCATTCATGGCTTATAACCAGATTGTTGAGCAAGAGTAACACTGTGTATGTCAAGAACGGTTTACCCTTTGTGAACATATCTGAGTTCATTCCTGTTTTTCGTGGGGTTTTCTTTGTCGTATTTTGTAAACCATTGTTTGTATTTTTGTCTCTTGTATTGTCTCTCCTTCGAATACAGATTATCATGATGCTTTGGTATCTTCAAACTATTCTTACGAAACCTCTGGCAATTAATACCCTATATTTTAAATTTTAAATTGTCGGAGGAATGAAATATATATCTCCAGGCTGTTAAGTGAGTGACTGAGTGATTATTGTTTAACGCCAACTCAGCAATTTTTCAGCTATATCATGGCGAGAACAAGTTAATATTCAATGAAATGATGATGAAGTCCGCTTTGTACTAGTCCAGCACGATCAGTTGGATTTTTCTAGTGCAAGCTCACTGAAACAACAGTCTGCGGAAAGACATGTCGCTCCACTCGGACACATTATCCTGATTCCGAGCCAGCCAGTCTTCTTTCTTTCTCGTTAATGATGCATGCTTAGCGGATACAGTAGTAGTTTATTGTAAAATTATAGTGGATACATATCCTTCATGAGGTACCTTCAAAGTCAAAATATTGGAACGCAGAGTCAAATATTCCTTAAAATCTTTGGGAACGATAAAACTAAAGGGTCTAAACTAAACAAGACATATGACTTGAAAGTCAAACGTAGCCATATTGGAATGTTATCTTCATCAGTGTGATATTTAAGACAACGTTGTCTATAGTGTTTGGTCAAGGTTGTTGTGTCGAAAATACTGTTTTAATTATGATTTCGTCTGTAAGCAAATGACACTCAATGATGCATTGCACCACAAATACAAGAAAAACATATCACAATCTCAAAGTTGTCAAATAATAACCAAACAAGACAATCATGGGTCCTTAATTTTGTATCGGGTTTTAATAATGTTACCTGCTATATTATCTTTGTTATGCCATAGTTGATAAAATCGAGACGCTATGAAAAATATTCAGTTTTAAAAGAGTAATACTCTTTCTTTATCTCTTTAAATATTACTACATAAAAAAAACGTAGAAATCTAATTTAGTGTGCACGATGCGTATCTGGAATAACCTTCATCAGGTACGTATCTGGAATAGCCTTCATCAGGTACGTTACTGGAATAACCTTCATCAGGTACGTTACTGGAATAACCTTCATCAGGTACGTTACTAGAATAACCTTCATCGGGTACGTTACTGTAATAGCCTTCATCAGGTACGTTACTGGAATAACCTTCATCAGGTACGTTACTGGAATAACCTTCATCAGGTACGTTACTGGAATAACCTTCATCAGGTACGTTACTGGAATAACCTTCATCAGGTACGTTACTGGAATAACCTTCATCAGGTACGTTACTGGAATAACCTTCATCAGGTACGT
>MJUT01057823.1:257287-295635 GCA_002080005.1 Gigantidas platifrons
GTACATCAACGGTGAAAAATAATTATTTGCAGTTCTTGCGAAAAAGGTACTAGTAATGAAATGCTCGTTTTTCTACTTTGTTTTTAAAGCTTATACACGAGTTCGAATTGTATATTTTGATCGAGTTTTATGTTCGATTTGTATTATTTCACCTATCCAGATAATCATTTTCTGTAGCGATCCCTCAACATTCATGTTCTTAGGTTCTCCTCCCTCACACATATGTTACCGTAGCAGATGTTGGCTATCTTACGTAGGCCCATTACCTCATTGCTCCTAAGACTTTAAATTATTTTAGCTTTCCAATCATTCTATTTTGAGTGTACCCGATGAAGGTTATTCCAGTAACGTACCTGATGAAGGTTATTCCAGTAACGTACCTGATGAAGGTTATTCCAGTAACGTACCTGATGAAGGTTATTCCAGAAACGCGTTGTGCTCACTAAATTTGATATATACATTTTTATTACTACAATGAGGTTCATCCGGTACAATGTGAGTGTCGGAATTTTACTCACATGTTGAAAACAGATAACATCATTTCATTTAGAAAAGACCTTTTGGCCAAACCAGCTTAAGATCGCAATACTTGATAGATTACCTGTGGTCACAGATATGTGCGTTGTTGGTGTCGATTTTGCCTTTTTCTTTGTAATAAATTAGTTCAGTATATTGAAATTGGGCATGTTCAAAAGTTTGGTGATTGCATATGGTAGCTCTTTACAATAATGGGAAATTTGAAACGTTAGTTTGCTAGCCTTTTTCAAATGATATTCATGTTATCGAACTTTAAATATTCCGTATGAAAATAAATGCAAAATCTTAAGAAATAGTGAAACATTTTGTTATTAATTTTATTGTAAACATAAATCCAAGATATCTGCATACTGTGCATATTGTCATATACGTTAAAGAGGGACCGTCGTGATCGTATGGTAGTTAAACTACCTGTGCAATCAGTGCCTATCATCATTAAAGTTGTGAGTTCGAATCCCTCTGATGGCAATCGTGTACTCGATACATCATTATGTGATAGAGTTTGTCAGTGACTTGCGACAGGTCGGTGATATTCTGCAGCTATTCTGGTCTCCTCCACCAATAATACTGACCAAAACGATGTATTTGAAATATTGTTGAAAGTGGCATTAAGCACTATAGCCCTCATATACGTTAAAGGATGATTATATTCTGCAAACAAGGAACCCCTATTTGTATGTGTCTTATCGGTTACTGTCTTGATGACTTGACTCCTACTGTACGCCCAGTAAGAACTTCATTCAGGGAGAGGAGCTATACATATATTCCAACAGCGAAAAAAAAACAAGGTCGTATTTCCATCCACCAGAATTCCCACATGGTTGATAGTAAATTGATATGCCAATAAACAAAAGAAATATATTGTCTTCTAAGTGGACACTGCAAAGGTAAGAACGTATTTATTGGTTCTTGTTGATACAATATGTATAACATAGAAGTATGGAAAAGTAGGTACACTATCAACATCAAGAGGTTTACATAAACAACTTTCATCTGGTCGACCAAGCAAGTGTTTTCTGTATTAAGCACTTACTGATTTAATTATACATAATAGCTTTAGAGATTCTCTCATCTTTTGATGTAACTGGTAATTATTACAACGTACGTTACCGCCTGTGTTGTATTTTCTAATGTACTGTTTGTTACGACGCTGCGTTCCTTAGATTATGCTTTCGTCTTAGAGATTCAATTATCTGTTATTCAAAGGATCTAGTTTAAACATTATCTGTCAATTCGTTTGAATATATTTTAAGTACATCATCATAAACAACAAAAAAACTGACGTGTACATTTTTTACAGTATGAATTCTAGTTATAATATTTTAGCAATAAATAACAAGGAACGACTATAACACTTATATTATCTTATTCTTTAAGCCATTACTTTTTCCGACAGTTGTCTAGTACTATTTACTTATACTGTATTCCCGACGCCATTTGCAATAGACAGTCTATATGTTTAGGTGATGTTCTTGTCACACTTACGTCATAGCAAACAATGGCTTTGTTATTTATAGAGTTGATATGTATATTTATATGGTATATTTGTTTATTTAGACGTCGTTGACATCTCAGATCTTCGATCATAGTAGGTGTTCCATGTTCAGATTACCAACTCCCAGCAACAAGCTGGTTTGGGTTTGTTTTTTTTTTTAAATACCACACTGTAGAAACATTACTCCAAAATTAAATAGAACAATCGTTGAAAGAGGCAAAAGCGATACCCTTAATACAGAAATACGTACTGCTAACTTTCCTGTCTTGGTACAGGCACATCAATAAAAAGTTGCAAGGTTAAGCTACTTTTATGGGCCCAAACCTCCCCTCTCGGCGAAATGATGCGGTCATGGAAGTGCTTTCCACATGTAAATAAAATGTCAATACTCGTATAAATGTTGCAGAGAACACAGATCTCTAATCTTGAACTTTATACATAGCATATCTAATCTTCATGGCACATAAGTTATGATGTGTATATTATTAGTTTTATAAATGAGACCTGATGTCTTGAACCATCATTTACAGCTTAAATAGTACACAAGGTCATCTGAAGACATAAAAGGGAAACAATAGTTAGATAGCATAGACAAACATATTAGTTCAGCCATCAAATCATCTGTTTTCCTTGTATATCTTTCAAAGATATAATATATCATGAATTGTCAGACTTAATCTTAGTAAATAGCTTTCACACAGAAACAAGAATGACAACATTTTTCATAAGATCTATCTAAAATCAAGAATCCATTATTTTTTCAAAACAGTAAATTTCGATATTTACATTTGTATTACTATAAATAAAATTATGAATTATTGTATTGGTATATGCTAGGTGATTATGTCCTTATTCGGTTATTCAATGGGGAAATTATTGGGTTACAGTGGCTGTAAATAACCGGTACGTCTAAACACCGCTCAGGACTCCTGAGTGCACTCAGGACATAAAAAGTGCACTCAGGACCCTTTATCGTTGGTTGTTTCGCACACAGGACACATACTTGGAATCGCTGGATGATATTTAGATATGTGTTAAGTTATGGTGTAGTTTTAACATGTAACTTTCGAGATATTTGTCATTTTAATTAAAGTGTGTGGCACGTGCCGCTGATTATGTAGGTAATCAACCATGAAGAATAAACAGCTACAATAAACAAGATAGTGATAATTGTCCCGTTAGCGTCATGGTGTTTAATCAAGAAGGTTGTTTTGTTTCAGAAAATAAATCTATAAAATAATATTTATTTATCTTAAATAAATATATAATCTAATCGACAACACAGTATATGACCACAGGGACTCGGTTAATGAACATATTTTTTTTAATTATTTTTTTTAATTATTTTCCTTATTTTTCCTATTTACTGTGTTTTTATTAAATCATTATCGTTAGCACCTATATTTTCGTGTTTACAGTCAATGTTCAATATACTATATTTTTTTATACTAATATAGGACAGTAAATAGGAAAAATACGTAAAATTAAAAAAAATAACTAAAAGAAAAATATGTCCATTAACCGAGTCCCTGTGTATATGACCAAAGCAAAAGCAGAAAAATATTTTCCTATATTTTCAAAAGCATAGAGATATGAAACGGATAGAAAATAATTAGTTTCCTCTGCATCATATAGGTTAAAACAACACTGACGATTCTTTACATAATTTTATTACATTAAATAACAAAAATATTCAGTATAAAAAACAATACAGCACAATCAAAGTTTCGTACATAAATTGTTTACAGTTATTTAAAACTGGTACCTGGGTTGGGTTCGGATTGTGCGAGGTCTCTTGTTTTGGTTCGGTTTTTTGGCAAGTCGTTGTGGCTTTGGCACTTCAAAATTTGAAACGGAAGATTGCACTGTTGTAACCAAACATTTACTGTCTTTAATTAACTTTAAGAAAAGTTTTTCAAGTTGCTCTTCTGTCTTATAGTACCAGGCCTGTTGTGAAACATAGTGTTTTTTTATATTTTCCAAACAGTTCGTAATTCCCAGTTCCATACATAGACCGTTTAATTGTACCTTGACAACATTCATAAGTGTTTTTGTTAGTGCAGGAATTGGCTCCGGATTCCAATCGATTGCTTTTTTGAAAACATGATTGATTGATTCGCAATTATTGTTTGTCCACAGTCGTTCGTTTTTCAGTTGCATATGTGGCTGACGGACATATTCGTCTAGTCTCTGTCGTAGATGTGAGTTAAAATAGCTTTCAAAGTATGGATATTTGGAACATATCTCATCAGCTAAGTAGCTGAATTCAAATCTGTCAATTGCATTAACCAAGCCATTACAACCAAATATATCGGATAATATGGAGGATCTGTCTTTATCATTGACGCCAATCTTATTTTTTAAGTGTTCCGCAACATTGTCTTTTATATGTTTTGTGCATGTAAGACGTTTAATACCAGGAAATACGTTTTCGATCGCCTTGGTCAGACCAGATTCGTCATCGCTACCAATGCGGACATCTATACTTTGAATAGTATCAGACAGGCGAGCCTTAATATGCGAGAGAAAAGTGTGGTAGGATAAAAAAGATCCTTCCCAGTGAAGATACATTGGTCCAACAAATACCGGATGTTCGCCCGTTTCCTTGCTAACAACTTTTGTGTTTTTATAAACAAAGTTAGTGACGCATACTGCACCAAGATTAAAAGTTCTATCAATACCCAGTATATGATCAGGATTTGTCTTTAAATATTGTTGCATATTAGTCAACTGATCGGTTGTATAGCAAATTAATGACGGCGGCTTATTGTTGCCTTCAGTGTATACTACCTGTTTTACAAAGTCATCTTTATTGACCATGGACATGACCTCAAGAACTTCATCTGCAACATTGCCAATTGCACCTAACCTCTCTTTCTTTTTTCGCTGTACTTTCGAATTTGATGATTGTCACGGGGTGCATTGTCCAAGTCAGTTAAAACACAGTCTATATATATTTCGGCGCATGACTGCTTTTTTTGTATGCGGTCCTTTACGTTGTCAATAACACATGGGTCAGTTCTTACGTATTCTTGGTTTGTGTTCTTTGAATTACCATGGGATTCACCTTGACGGGGACAAACACCAGTGTACTCGATTACTGCTATATGTTTTCGGGTAGTCAACTTTTCTGGAAGATTTTCAAACCAGCTCACTCGTTTCTTGTATGTTTTTTAACGTTTAAGCGTGGTGTAATACATGTGATTTGTAATGACATCTTTGGGTTGATTGTCATACGGTACGTACGTCTTTTCGCCATTAATTTTAGTCTCTTTACAATACAACCCTTCCTTTTGTACAGTCCATTTAAGGGTATTGTCTGATAATACAATAAACTCTGCTTTTGTTGTGCGGCCACAATGTGTATTCCAGGCACCACAGTCGTCTGCATAACTGCTATGTTTAGAATTTTGTCGCAGGGCGAGGTTCTCAGTATTGTCAAATATGAAATAGACATTGTCTTTGAAACCCTTTGGAATTGTTGCTATCGTCGATAGTTCGGTATTCATAGCAGCAGTAAATAGCTGAGTTGCAGTTAGATTCTGCCCATTAAACAAGATATTTGAATTTGGAATATCATGTGTCGTACATGACCCAGAATGCTCAGTGTCGGTACTTGTATCTAATACATTGACGTATGCGTTCGTATGTGATGAATTTGTATCGTTGAGAAGAGACTGGATGTTGTCATTTGGTGACATCGTACTATCTAGGTATGGTGTGTTTGGCACTAGTGGTGACGAAAGTGGCGGGAATTCGTCTAAAGAATCAAGCAAAGGTGTTGTTGACTCTGTTGTAACTGGTTGATTTTTTATCAGTGGTGCGAAATGGTTAGGTGTGAATGTTTTTGTATAATCGTGAAAGGATGTACGAGTCCACATTACAGTTATCTGTTCATTTTCATCTGTACAGTTGCGTGGAATAGCAGATAGATTCAAAAATTTGTACGAAAAGTCATTGTTGCCATTTAATGGCAGATATACTGATTGAACTGGTTTACCTATGGCTTCTGCAAGAGCAAAAATTGTCCAAATTGACGACCAACCACGTTCACTGGCACAATCCATAACTGAAATAACGTAATTTGGCGAGACCCATGTGACATGTTTTGCAATAGGAAGAGATGTAATGAGACTTTTTTTCATAACCATTTCTATACATGTGCGCACACGGAGTTCTGTTGCCATGTCTTGTGACCCACAAAGTGATCGAGAAACAGAGTTAAATAGACAGCTACCATTGTCTGAAACTTTATACGGAGTACCTAAGTTAGAAACATTGCACCGTTTTAAATAAGTATCGGAAATGTGGTCTACGTATTTAGGACTTTTGTTGTCAAATGTTGGTATAACTAAAGGCGGAAGGCGTTTTCTTTCTTCTGCTGCTATGTCATGTAGATGAAGAAAACCATATTGGCTTGCCTGAAAAAAAAATGAAAAAATATAATTCATTGCAAGTTAGAACATTTAATTATTAATCTGATAAAAACTTCTGCTTGCCTAACAATATTCATTTATTTATAGATATTTATCCATGGCGAATTTTGTAATTGTGTTGAGGCCCCATAGAAAACATAAAAAGAATATACAAACACCCAAATTCAACTTTCAGGATTTATAATCGTATTATGACTCGTTTAAGGCATTTATTTCTGGACAAAGACGAGTTAAATATGAAAATAAATCTTACTCATTTCATTTGAAATTCCAAAATAAAAGGGGCGGACAAGTGGACACTTTTTTGTTCAAATTCAAGTTTCAGAATTTATAATCATATTATGACTCGTTTAAGGCATTTATTTCTGGACAAATACGAGTTAAATATGAAAATAAATCTTACTCATTTCATTTAAAATTCCAAAATAAAAGGGGCGGACAAGTGGACACTTTTTTGTTCAAATTCAACTTTCAGAATTTATAATCATATTATCTTAAACAATAAATATAAAATGAACAAGAATAAACTAAAATTACGTAAAATTAGTTATTTATTATTTTCTTTTCGTTTATCAATATTCACATGATAAAAGCTTATAAAAATGAGGAATTCGCTCCCAAATGCAATAATAACCACAATTTCCGTCATCAGTTAATCACTCATTGCTAAAGGCCTCACATTTTCTCTTGTAGTATTTTTCTTAATTGATATCGAAAATAAGAAATTTATTCAGAAACTACAATAAAATACTCTTGGATATGATGAAGTGAATCCCAATTTCATTTCCAGAGAATAAAATTTGCTTAGTCGTGACTGAATTTTAAATGACATAAAAAAAAAGTGAATGCGTTGAACGTATTGTTTACGCACAAATTAGTCTCAAAGATTTCCGTCAATCATTACACTTTCACCTTGTTGCTTTATACATGTAGTTATATTAGTTAATCACACACTGCTAAAGGCCTCGCAGTTACTAGAAGATGAAGAATAACAAAATAAAAGTGTTTTTCCTTTGCTACAATATACCCTGAATATATTGTTTCATGTACATTTTACTCCATATCATCTCATTTTCTCTTGTAGTTTATTTTTTAATTTACAATATCGAAAATTAGAAATTTATTCAGAAACTACAATAAAATAGTCGTGACTGAATTTTAAATGAAAAAAAAAGCGAAAACAACGTTAAATGTAGAACGCACAAATTAGTCTCAAATATTTAAAATTTTAATAAGAATAAGTAAGTATACCTCATGTAATCTCTGTAGACACTCTTGGTAGCTGTAAATAACAGTTGCTGATGCAACATTTATCGATCAGTATAGAGAATGGAGGAAACTAGACTAAATTACGGTTAAAACAATTGTGTTGTCATCTCTGTAGCATGTGTCAATCATATATATTAGTTAATCTTAATGATACTTGCCTTACACAATAATATGTTCTAGTTTCTTCTTATTAAGACTATAGTCTGCAGATCATGAAATATTGCCACTATGAAGAAGATAACTGTGATAACATGTGTTTAATTGTGATTGTTGAAAGTTAAGGAGCAAGCATTAACATTATAAGGAGAGTGGGGTCTATGGTTTTTTTCTGAAGAAAAAAAAAAAATTCCGTCAACAAATTTGATAGAAATAATTAAATTGACCTGGAACATGCAAAAAATAGATAAATTGACCTCCACTTTTCAACCAGAAATGTCGTTGAAATTCGAAGAAAAATTATCGATTTTGTTATGTCCAAAATAGGAATAATCTGATTTTTGTTTGGTGTTAAATATATATGGACTTGGGGGGGGGGGGGATTTAGCAACCTCACCCACAAAAAAAGTTAATGGTTTGTCCTTAAGATAACTATAATAAAATGTGACAATTGTGCTCGTAGCAAGCTAACAAAACGTAACGTCTCAGGTACGACTTACGTCAAACTTAATCAGACTGAACATCGTCATCGCAAAAAAATTGATAGCAATTTGTATGCTATTTGACTCAATTTCAAATTAAGTTATTTTCAAAAATTGCTATCATCATTTGTCTTCATTTCCTAATTCGATTTAAGATTACAGAATCATTTAATATTGCCACGCAACATTAAGAAATCTCTTTATAATGTGTTTTAAGGTATCTGTTAAGACATAGACGTGATGCCTCATTAGAAGGTCGAGAAGTATGTTTAAGGTGATGGACGAGAGCTATGTGGTTACCATTTATTAGAAATAAACCTGCGTCATATTGTACCATAGGGATACAATCATTTTATTTGGCATATCAGAGTATAATTGTATTGGTTTCTGATGACTTTTATCAGATAATACGTCAAGTTTTTGTCTTGAAGGTTGGAGATATTTTCAAAGATGTATTTGTACTGGGAGACTATTAAAACACAAATCAAGATATGTGAAGTTTTCATTTTGTAAATAAATAGAATTTCTTCTATATTTCTTGTTCATCTGGAACATGCTGTGGATTTTCCTATTTTAGCTATTTTTTACTTCAAATGTACGCCTCGTATAACGTGCGCTTTATTGATTTTATGCATGACCTTTCTACTGCAAGTGTTTTCCTAATGAGTTTTTTGTGTGTAGAAATAATATTATACATATGACAACTTTTACGTCATGAAGAATAAATGTATTATGTGTAAAGATATAGCACCCATCGTTATTTACAATAATGCTGGTTATCCAGTTACATGTCTACATGTAATTGCCGACCCTCACGTATACATCGATGACCAGCATTTGTTTGGAATTATCTCTGTCTAATATTAGTATGCATTTATCGTACGAAACGAAAAACAAAATTGAAGATAATGAAACATGGTTGCATGGCGCTATGAATTACAATAATAATTAAACTATAGTCTGGAGAAATAACACATCACATGTGTAAACTAATTAACTGAATTACGCTGTTAGGTGTATAATGAATCAACTATATGCTATGTGAAATTTTGACAATTACAAATAATTGCAACATCATTTAACTAAGATGCTTGAACACCTCATCCTTCAACATATATATATATATATTTGTTGGAATTTAAACTATTAAGTGCTTTATTATATTAGCGTTTGCACTAAAAAAAATGTCTCATATTTTTGAGTTTTCCACATTTCACTTAAAATATGTTGATACAATAATAAAAACCCGTAAATATCTAATTTACCTGCGAACTCGGCGTTTTTAGGGTGACTTGTTATCAGATAATATCTAATTTACCTGCGCACTCGGCGTTTTTAGGGTGACTTGTTATCAGATAATATCATAATCAAAAGATTGAAAAGCCAAACAATCTAAAAAAATCTTTGTGAGAAAAAAAAACAAAGGGCCTTAACGAGGGTATCAAAAACAAAGGGCCTTAACGGGGTATCAAAAACCAGGCAACCATATTACCTCTACATTAGGGAGATTCACCAGTGTTAATAAATTACATTGTTAGTAACTGCCAATGTCAAGCATCAGTATATCTAATAAACCATGTAAGTAGCAGCGAAGTACTGACTACAAAATTAAGTAGACCAAATTATTCTTGCCAGAGGTTGAGGCATGGTAAACGAGTAAATTACATACTCTTCAATCGAAGTGGTAAAATGCTTAGTGTTTTTTTTTCCTTCAAAATATCTCTCAAATGTAATATGTGAAACTGCATGGTTGAATTCAAATTACTTGAATCTCCTCTAAATCTCTGTATTGTATATAAAGACAGTTATTGGTACACTGCACCACTGACTCGCTTAACATAAAGAAGAGTTCACATACATTGTTGATTAACTAAGCCATGTACACACTAGATATTATATAGTTGATATGTGGCTTCACAAGTGACATTTCCAATTCACAAGAAATGCTATGGCTAAGTTAAAAGAAGATGATAGATGTTTTATGTAAATTAATGGACGTATCTTAATGCCTTGAAAAATGTGAATTGGGATTCACGACCGATATCTTCTATTATGTGTCAAAGGAGAAACAACATGTTGTCAGGTGTTTTTTATATGGATATTTCCGCATAAAAACGATGTTCGGTTCGTCTTTATCTCCAGTTGTTAGTAGGAGGGCGCATGTCTTATTTACGTTATTTGTGTTTGTTTACGCACAATGGTGTCCAACACATATTGTGTTGTGTTTTTGTTTTGTTTTTCTTCGTCTTGTGTACCATGTCGCCAGATTCTCTAGATTGTCCCTTTTTGATTGTCCCTTCGGTATTATCTAACGTTTATTGCCCGATTCTTTGTTCTTTCCGTCTTTATCTCCTTTTAATTTAGCTTTGTCTAAGCTTGTCCAGTAAGTATTACAATAAGATGTTTGATATTTATTTTACATTTGAAAACCCTCAAACTTTATCGTACATCCGCTATGCTTTTCAAAGCGCAGTTATCCTCATTTCTGATTGGATATATAAAATTAGATCTTTCAAATTAGATATCTCTTTCACATTTGGAAATCCTCTAACTTCATCATAAAACCACTTTATTGTATAAAACACAATGAGATAATGTAAATTGTCAGTCATTTAACATATTAGTGTCGGCAATCCACCTCATTTTTATGAAGCAGGACGGCTTCCTCGACCTAATTCATAAACATGAGTTGGATTTCTGTGTTATTCTGGGTGCCGTCATGGTTGTGATCGTATGGTAGTTGGATTTACAATTACATATGCAATGAGTGCCTATCACCACCAATGTTGTGACATCGATTACCTCTTAGGCTAGGTGTACTGGATACAACATTATGTGATACACTTTGTCAGTGACTTGCGGCAGGTCGGTGGTTTTCTCCGGGTACTCTTATTCCTCTACCAATAAAACTGACCACCACGTTATAGATAAAATATTGTTAAAAGTGGTGTTAAACACCATAAACCTAATCCGTTTTATTCTATAGAGTTCTTAGTATATCTCAGAACAACATTGTCTTTGTTTAAATGTCAAGAGTTAATAGGACCAGTGAGTGTACTGTAGGTGGTCGTCTGTGATTGTACAGATTAATAACACGTGCTGTCTGTATAACTTGTTATACATTTTGTGTATTGCCATCTGACAAAAAATATATGATTACATTGTGATAAAAGATGGAATCTGTGAGAAATAATAGTGTACAAGACACACTGCAACATCATCTGTCACTTTCTGACAACTAATGATTTTCTTAGCAAAATATAACCTGATTTCTATGTATACTACAGAATTGAAGAAAAAAAGTCCAACAAACCGCCAAGCTAGGAAAGTGAGGTGTAATACATTTGAGTATTAGAGGTGTTGATTTTTCCTCGGTTTCTTCGTTATTTGCACTGGATTCTCGGAACTGTTTTGACGGTGTGATATATTTTTCCCATTTATTTGCCCATCTATATTTTGATATGTGTACAATGATTGGAATGCAGTGCCTATTACCACTAACGTTGTGAGTTCGATTTCAGAGTTGATGGCGAGGAATACTCGATACAACATAATGTGATAAAGTTTGGCAGTTACTTGCGGCATGTCGTTGGTTTTCTCCAGTTTCCTCAATGAATAAACCTTATCGCCGCGAAATATTGTCGAAAGTGGCGCTAAATACAATAACCATAGCCTAAATGATGGGAACAGTTTGTTATATAATTGTTTTCTTTATTGAAAATGTTAAAATATAAATGATATGTTATATGCGCTATATCTACATATATTGATGATTTTCACACAAATAATCACTGTTTTGTAAAGGCACAATGACATGTTTACTTCAATAACATCAGTCAATACACAAACACATACGCATACACACATACAAACACACACAAACATATTCAGACAATTGCATAATCAGTATATATATATGCATATCGTTGTAACCTATATAACAACATAATTTACACTTCACCGTCATTAAATACGTATTGCTTATTATTTTTGAGAGAATTATCATTATCACTTAAAAGGGGGTCGCTCTCAACATTTGTGACTTCTGTCTCATTGGCCAAAGAAGATGGTTTATTCACTGCGCCTTTATCAGACTCTATTGCAATTGTATAACTAGGAGAACGCCTCAATGTTGGATCTTGTCGTCTCTGACGCATTTTTCCATTTGCAGTATCAGGTGATTTCGAAGCGTTGGTGTCGTCTGTAAATTTAGCATCCGGTTGTGGAGGGTTCTCGGGTGTATTCTTAATTGCAAAAGGACGTTTTTCTTTTATACTCCTGTAAAAATATAAAAATACAATTAAGTGCAATTAGGTCACATTGATATTGAAGTTAAATCAATGTCATTGTATACTTAATACGTTCGTACATAAAAATAAGTCCATTAGAACATTAGCTTTATTGCTGATATTTTACCAACGATTACGTATACAATGTTAAGGGGTCAACCATTTTCTTATCTGGGGAGGGGCTGATTTTTATTTCGCTAGGACGTAATCCTTTTCGTCTTCAAGGCGATGCGTAATTATTTCCCCAATAACACAGTCATATAGGGAAAAATACGTCGACTGTAAGACAAAAAGCAGCGACAAACGTTTATTTGTATACGAGTTTGAGATTGATTTCTTCTTTAATTCATTTACATTTACATCTTTTATTTGATAAATGGTTTCTAAAGAATGATTTTGCAACGGACAAGGTGTGCGCTTTCTCTTAAGCGATTTCAGCATTTGTATTCAACAATTTATTAATGTCGTCATCATAAATTCGGTAAGGCCTAATTTATCAGCGTCTTTGCAAAAAGTGGCTCCCGCTTTACTATCAATTGGTACCCAACTTCGAACTGTTTATTATGATAAAATGCAGAACTGCTGTTGATTTCTCTAGTCTCCAAAACACACTGCATGATATAAGCAAAAACCTATTAACATTGGAATAATCATGATAAAAACTAACATTATGTTTGCTAGAACCTCCACTCTAATATAAATAACATCATACAGAGTGGCTTCCCTTTATTTTATATAACATGTTTGTAAGGTTTGGTTTCTATCCGGTTCCTTTAAATTTGCATGGGCTCTTTGTTGACATAAAAAGTAATGAATAGGTCTACATGTAAATATGTATATAATTTGAAGTGCTTGTCACGTGTTCGGGTAGAAATTTAGTGAACGTTCATGAAACAACATAATTGCACATACTTACACAATTTCCCTATTTAATTTTTGAATCTTAAGTAAGGCCAGATCCAATTCATGTTTCGCCTTCCATAATTGAGTTTCACAAAGAGGATCTTTGCATCTGTGCTTCTTATGTAGATCAATTGCTTCCATAATCGTCTGCTCAAACGTCAGAGATTTACCCATGCTCTGTAATGAGAAATGTCGCAATATAATTACGATTGATTTCAACCCAACTTTGTTAAAACATATACATATTTTATAGATGATATTTTTACATGTTATTACAGAAACGAGTCGTGCGCACTAAATTTGATATCTACGTTTTTATTACTATCACCTCTGCTGGTGGACTATTATTAGTTCCCGAAGGTATCATCCGCCCAGTAGTAAGTTATTCTGCACTGACATGGTTTATTAGATATATTATTACTGAAATTTAGTTCCTAAATAATGTAATTATTAATAAAACTAAGGTTCTCCTCCCTCCGGCACAGGTGACCAAACTAAGGTTCTCCTCCCTCAGGCACAGGTGACCGTAGCCAATGTTTGGCTATTTTGTTTAGTCGCTTTGGTTTTATTGCCCCGAAAGCTTTAAATTATTTGGCTTTCAAATCTTCTGATTTTGAGCGTCACCTGATGAAGGTTATTCAAGAAACGTGTCGTGTGCACTAACTTAGATATCTACGTTTTTATTACAGAACTAACTGGTATATGAAATGAAATTAGTCTCCAGTTTCAAAATATAATTTTTGCTAAGGTATACATCTGGAATGATATCTGGATTGCTATTTAGTTTGATTTCCAGGTTGAGCAATTGTCTGGTACATTTAATCTTTAAATTTTGAACATTCCTCGCGAAGTTACATGGTGTCAATATATTGCCCTGTGCGCAACACATACATGTATATGAACCATGATTTAGTTCATCTATTTCAATATCACACAACTGAGTGCAGGATGTCAAAAAGAATCTGGTACAATAGCCCATAATAGTGTTGTATGTCTTCCGTTACCAATATATAGCTATGCGATTCCAACTTAGCTTTCATCCATTACTTGAAAGATAACACATATCCCTATATGATGTCACTAAACGTTAGTGAACAACGAAGGAGCAATAAAAATGGACAATTCAGAGACACTGGAAACATTGGGTACACAAAATACAGGACGACGAACTTTGTAAAATAAAATGAAAATGATGTAAAGTGATTTGATGCACGTTTTGCTATTTCACTTTAAGTTTTACGCACCACTTTAATGAAAGCCTCATGTACGGATGGTGTGTTTAGCCTTCTTTTACAATAAAAACAAATAGCATGATTTTCCAATGATTGAATTGTATTACATATAAGTGTACATACCAAGCTAACTAAAGCACAACATCCACATTTGTCGTACTGCTTTAAGCATTTCCGTCCAAAACGAAAGTAAAGATGTTCTAAAAATAGAAGCAAACCACCTAGAACGATCCCTGCAGCCAATAGTATGAATGCACTTGTGAAATTCAGTATTCCTAGATGGTCACTAGTCTGTTTTCTAGATAACTTGGAATGACAAGCTCCTGCCAGCCAGAATTTTCGTAATCTTCCGATTTCTCCTGAAAACAATAATGAAAACCAAAAGTGAATGCCAAACATGATCCTTTAACTTGTCATTGAGTTAGGGGTAAAACGAAAATGTTAAAAAGTGAATACAATGCCATTATAATTGGTTCTTGAGGTAAACAGTGATTGTCGTATATTATGTTATATTGGTTTATCAATATATTGAATTTTAAATATTCAATATGGCGGAGCGTCCAAAGTAAGATCCCTGGTTACGATATGCATATTATGAATTTTTTAACACAACACGTTATTCAATAAAATTTTAATAATACACAAGAATTCCACAAGAATCATATACTAACACCGTGATTTTCATTATGGTATATTGAACAGTGAGACGGACGACAACCGAGAGGTCCTGTTCTGTCATGAAAAATACACATGAATTGAATCTCGTTATAAGGACACTTTTTCTTTCATTTAAATGTGACCTTTTAAGACAGGTTTGGTTCTATTTCAATTCATTGTATAAGAATCATTTTCATGAAGCCCAAATAAATATATCGTGAATATGCCCTCTCATGAAATTAAGTTGGGTTCGTTTTGATCAATTTCATATCTGCGCGTTTTTAGTTCCCTGTTGGTATGTCCACGACGATTTCCACATCTAAAGAATGCTCGGTGCATCTTGACTCCCAGGGGCCCGTGTGGCTCAATGAGTTAGGTCACTGGATCTAACAACTCATACAAGCCTATCACCAATATGGCGTGGGTGCGCGCCCGGACTTGTAAATTACAAAAAGGGTGCACTCGACTCGCATCCGCAAGTGATAAAGTTTACCAATTGCATGCCCATGGTCGGTGGTTCTCTCCGGGTACTCCGGCTTCCACCACCACTAAAACTGGTCGCCATGATATATAGCTGAAATATTGTTGAAAGTGGCGTTAAAACACCAAAAATCAAAATCAAATCAAATCTTGACTCCCATTTGTTTGTAGGAGATTCATGTTTTATTGATGCTATTTCTATTTATTTATGTATATTGGTGTCCTACACAATTCCACATCACATGCTATTTTTCTTGTTTCACAGTAATAAAGCAGATGCTATTAGTAAAGCCGGAAATGCTTACCCTCCCCAGTATCTGATGTCAATCCCTCCTCACCCCGTATTTTAGTGTAGACTGTGTAGTGAGTTGTTGACCATTATTGGCCTGTTCATCTTACTGATCATTGCACCGTATGTCCTTTGATTTACATCTTCTGATTATTCATTTTGTATATTCACACTTTTCATCACCAAAGAAAAAACTATAGTTTCGATTCACATTTTCAGTTTTGCCATTTCCGAATAGCCAATGTAATATACTTAATTATCAGGGTCAAATATTTTCTATTTTGACATTGTTATACAATAATGTCCGTTACGATTTCAGCATAAAAATGATGTTCGGTTCGTCTTTACCTATTTACGTTATTTGAGTTTGCTTACTGTTAGTGGTGTCCAACACATTATGTGTTGTGTATTTGTTTTGTTTTTCTTCGTCTTGTGTACTCTATGTTGCCAGTTTTTCTATGGATTTTCCATTTTTGATTGCCCCTTCGGTATTCTCCAACATTTATTTCTAAAGTATATTTTTATATTATTGTATATTACCATCTTCCTGTAGATCGAGTATAATTTTGTTGACTTCTGTAATTAATTCAGAGTCTATCTCTTGTGGAAATCCCACACCATATCCTGTCATGGCGTATGATTGTCCAACTGTTCTGAGGTCACAGTCTGGGTCAATTCCTACTTGATATTCCAACGGTGTAGCATCATATATGAAAGCATTTATTTCCCTAAAGAAAACAATGGAGAATATGTATGATATTTTCCAGATATTTGAGACTTGATTGTATGGTTCACAACATATACATTTATACCTACGTCAATCAGTATAAGACTATTCTCTGGTGGTGTTCACTTTTATACATAGTTGTGCTATTCATACACAATTAAACAAAAATAAGCATGAAAATGAAATCAAAACACAACGACACCGTTCGCAAAAAATATGCAGAAGCTAAGCTAAATTAAGGGAATGAGAGAATTGACAGCAACTACCACATCACTAAAACAAATGCATTGTATATAAAAAAGAAAAGAAAAAAAAACAAGTTCAGAAATCAATAATTAGGAGTTTAAATATTATTTGAACACGTTATTCAGTTTTTATCTCTAGGGAAGTTTTATCAGGTTTATATGCTGAGTTTGGAAATATACATTTTCAGGCATTTGCACACAACATTCTAATTTGGAGTTAGGGCTGAATGGTACTGAAAGAGAACGTCATCCGCTATGAAACAGTATGCAATTCATACTTGGATTTTAATGGAACTTGTGTAGCTCAATCTTTAGCTTTCTCTCTAGCGTTCTGTGGACCATTGTTTTTTTTTTATAACTTCTCTCGATACATATTCATGTTTGCGCCTTATATACCATCACATCTTTACAAATGCAAGCGTTTTTAATATTTCGAAGATAAATTGTTCCTCGTACCTTTATATCATTATAAATGACAGCAGCTTTAGCATTTTGAAATGAATTATCCAGCAGTGTTCTCTAGGTTTACTTTACCGTTATTATTGTGACGGAATGATAACTTACTGTGATTTTAAAGCTGCTATGGCCTCCCGAACCCCATTCTGATTATACTGTGACATATATTTGTACATTTCTGGTCGTGTCTCTCGTAGATTTTCTTCCGTGCTTCCATTGGGAACTGTAGCAAATTTGAATGGTCGAGGTTTGTGCTTGTAAGGACTTGTCAGCTACAATAAATATTCAACATTTTACAATTCTATACAAACAATCACGGAATCAAGATTATGTTTTCGTCAATTCTCAACATCGATATAAAACCAAATGTATTCCATATCAAGAAGTCTGTCAAAAACAGTTTGCAATGTGCATCAAACCCAACATATATTGTATACATGTCTGTATAATACATATTTATTCTATGTTTGCAAGTAGTGACATTTTTATGTATTATTTCTCTTCAATGTCTGTTTGTTGTAATCTCTGTCCGTTCCATTTACCATGTATGCAACTCTGACCATTATTCTTAGTTACGCAGGGAGTGTATGTTGTGGAACAGGAACTGTTAACCCTTCCACAACACGTGAGTTTATCAATGGATACTGATTGAGTTTGTGCTGTTCATCTTTAGTTTTCTGTTTGGCCATGTTGAATATTGTTTATCGTAATCTCGTTTTATATTTGTACCACTTGTTTGACTTCCTTTTTTTTCTTTTTTTTCTGGTATTTGTTTTGTCACATTTTTGTCTTAGCTTTGACTCTTCTTAATACTATAACGGTGAAGAAATTTATTATTACACACAACTGCAATAAATGTGATATCTTCTGTTCTGTATCCAGTTTTCGCGTTCTTCTATTATAGATAGATAAACAATCTTGAATATGAACAGCAGTACGTTGTTTCGTTTTTAATAACATTGGTTTATTTTTATTATTATTATTATTATTATAATCTGAAATGCTTACTCTCCAATCTTGAATTCCTGATAAGTCATAGTAGGTTTCCTTTGTTATCATAAAAGCTGCTAGATTTGCAGTATAGCTGGCCAGGAAAACCAAGGCAAACAAGGCCCATACGTTACCAAGGAAACGACTTGATACACCACGTGGATTATCAGCTGACACGGCTGCGCCAAATAACATTGCCCATATTAACCAGAAAGATCGGAACAATGAAAATTTGTGTTCTGCAAATAATTAAATCATATATGTAATGCAGTTTACACACTTTTTTTCATCTTTTTATGTAAATTAGTGAAGGTATAAATAACAAAAGTATCATGGAAAAATATGGTGAAATGAAATGGTCATAAAATAAAGAGTGTGTGAATGGTTGCTATTTAACGCCAAGTCAGCTATTTTCAAGCTATATCATGAGAAGAACAAGTTCCATTTTGTCAAGATGATGATGATTATGATCGTTTTATACTAGAAAAACACGATTAGCTCGATACTATGTATTTAAAGTGCTAGCTCACTGAAACAAGTATTCGCGGGAGGATATGTCGCTTCACTGGAACACATTAGCCATTTTCCAAGGCAGTCACTCGTTGCGCTGAGTCCTTATTGCTGCGTGAGTAGACGAGAAGTAACTAATACAATTTTCATAATCTTTGGTTTGACCGAACCGGGGCTCGAACATGATCTACCACATGCGATGTATCATACGTTACAGAATGTCATACTAATATAATAAATATAAATGTTGACCTTTGTGCTTACCTCAGTATCCCAATCACTATGCGATAGGTATCAAAAATAATCGATAAATATCGACATTGTACCACAAATTTACCTCGTAGTTACCTCGCAATGGTGTTTTTCCTTGATCTAAACCAGCAGGACTTAACCACTCAAATATAAAAATGGAAGCTCCAATGGAATGGACACTAAATACCAAAATCAGACACCAAGCAGGATAATCGTATGGCTCTAAAATAAATGATATAATTAATAAGTTTAAAGCAATTACCGGTATATGGGTGTATTCTAAATGTCACTCGGCAGTCGAGACAAACAGAAGAGTATGCGAACCTCAGGAATGAAATATTCATATCTAAATATTATTTGCTATTTAGTCTTATAGGTTAAAAGTATTTTCCGATTTCCACATAAAAGCGATGTTCGGTTCGTATTTGCCTTTGGTTGTTTGTGGGAAGGATCATGTCTTGTTTACGTTATTTGTGTTTGTGTGCTTACTGTGGTGTTCAACGCATATTGTTTTGTGTGTTTGTTTTGCCTGTCTTCGTCTATGTTGCCAGTTTCTCTGGATTGTCCATTGATGTTTAACCTTTCGTTATTATCTAGCGTTTATTTCCATTAACCAAAGTAGCTAAATTTATATAATTACACATGTTCTATTAATGGTTTCATGTGATCGAATTTAAATTCTCAGCGTTTCATCGCTTGAGAAGCGACATCACGTTGGGAATTTAATGTTTGTTTAATAGTTATATACTGCACTATATCGATACGCGCAATTATTATTTATATGTATACGATGTTGCCCTACGAAACAGTGGAAAGTACACTGATGCATTTGGCAAAAAAAGGGTTAATTATAAGCACAGATCGTCTAATACAGACGTGACGCATTAATATATTCATTGTTACTTAAATAACATTTTAAAGATATCCTTTAGATTTATCTTCTAAATTGTCATAGAGGGTCGAATAAAAAGTAACGGACATCACCTTCAAATGAATACAACATAAGAAGAAATGGATCGGTAAACAATGTATTTGTCTTGTAACTGCAGTTAGCATAGGTAACAGTGGTATCTTTATCGATATTTATTTTAAATATATATTTATCAATTTTCCATATTCCTTAATACAATACTGCATTGCTTACAATTAGCTGTACAATTTAAGTAGACATTCAGTCAGTTAGCCAATATGTACCCTTCTTGGTTACAACAATCGACAGTTACCTAAAACAGCCGTGGCTGATATTGCTCCTTTTGTTAATGAAACAATGATTGTAGTTCCGGTTTCCAAATAAGGCATGGAGAATTGAATTGCTCGATTTCGTCTCGGTGTTATTTGTAGTGCTGTAATAGCCATGTCCGCACCATTGTCTTGTATTAGCTTTATCAAGCCGTTCCAGTCTCCATTCTACAAAATATTAAATTTAAGAGTTAGTTTATATGAACATGTAGTGTAGTTCTATGCTATATTCAACAGTAATTACATATAGTGCCAGGGTAAGAAGACTAATAGTATATGTCATATATACATGAACATAAGTGTGATGGTAAACGGTAGGAGGAATCAGGAATGGACCATCCAGAGACACGGGCAACATACAAAATGTATATATCGACAAAACCCAATTTTACTTAAAGATCAAACATAATATCATTTTGCATCAAGACCGAGTCCTTTGTTCTTCAATTTCAATTTAAATATCTATAAAAAGACATGGCAGCCGTGGCAATATATGCTTAATTAACAAAGCACGACCCTCATTAAATATATCTCAACTGCATATACATTTTTTTTTTTTGTATTTTACATTAAAGGAACTAGATATATTAAGTTAATTGGTTGCTACGTCAACGATGGCCATGTTAGATATTCTGTAGGCTGTTAGCATATGTATACTGCGTAAAGTTCTTTCTTAGACGTTATATATTATATACATATTTTATATTCAATAATGACATGAAAACAAGTATGTCACGTGTCATGCAATTATTCAAGCTTTAGTCTATTTAATCAAACACGCTTTTCTATCTAAATTAAACAAACACACCAAACATTTAAATTGTATTTATATTTCTAATGGATTTAGATATATAAAATGTATCTTTAACTTTAATTAAATGTAATTAACATAGTAAATACACAGGAAGTAAAACATATTTCTGTTCATGTTCGGTATGTGGGTTGCCCTTTGCTGATAGAAACCGTCTAGCCATGATTTGACGGCTTGTTAACCCAGTAACATGTAACGTGAGACTGTCTCGAAACTAGTTCATACATTATATCATATACAGATACATGCTCTGGAATAGAATATTAAATAATAAATATATTCCTTCCATGCCTTAAGTATTTAACCCTAATTTAACAACCAAAAATAACTACAAACTGTGCTGTTAAACTCGTCTATACACACAGGATGTAATTGTGATTATACGGTAAACTAAATGATGATTCGGGAAATTACAACGATTACACGTAACGCTTCATTGACCACATCACTAAATACAACAGTAAAGTATGTTAAGTTTTGTTACCAGTAGATCCTAAATGACGTAAACAAATTATTTAATTAAAATATTTTTAGCAGCTTTTTACGACATCACCGACAAGAATGCAAAAATGCTAAAGAAACAGATAAATCCACATGTTGTACTTATTTTCTATTAGATTTAGCAATTTACAGAAAGTAATTATGACGCTCGGTTTTTTGACAAAAGCGATGATTTAACTTTACCTGCTGTTTGTTTTTTGAATAGCAACATGCTGTTCGCGGATATATTAATGAATCGCAGCTATGATATTTAAGATAAGATTGCAACATACAATTGTTTATAATCAGAAAGGTATGAATTGATCAAGGAAATTTGTTGTACCTATCAATATCTTGATTATTGTCAATTGAATAGTATGTCAGCAATGCTTCTGACGTGAATAAGAACATATTTACAATGTAGGAAAATTGCTAACATTGGGATTAGGAATGCGTTTTATTGTATCACAAATCACCACTATATTACGAGTTGCTGAAAATATCGCGGATTTCTCTCTTGCACGAAAACGATTTCACATCAATCTTTTAACTTTCAGCGTCCTCGATAAAGGTTATACTCCAGAAACTTGCAGTATGTACTACATTTCATATTTACGTATTTATAGTAGTGGGAAAACTTTAAAAAAAAAAAAAAAAAAAAAAAAAAAAAAAAAAAAAAATCAGAACCATATGCACTGTGCATGCCCACGAGATAAGTCAAAATTTTCATTGTGTGTTCACTGTCAATATATAAATATTTACACGTTGCATGACTTACTTCATAATTTCACTAAGACGAAGGTTTGAGCCATCAAACTAGTTTCATCCTGCCACTGCCTATGGAAGTGCCTGTACTAAACCGGGAAAGTGAGCGGCCATGTACATATCTATTTTCTTGTTTCGACAGTGTGGTATTTTTTGTTTTTCACTTTATTAAGTAAGACAATAAACTTCAAATTATTGAATTTGACTTCAACTTGTGAATTCTTAAATAAGAATGCACCCAAGCCCACTGTCATCATGACGATTTTTCTTCTATTCTCAATTATATAAATAATTTTAGAGAAATAGATTAGATGTACACGTGTTTCATGTTATACCAGGAATCATTTTCACTCCAGATAAAACCTCCATTTGTCAATATTTCAACAACATAATTTAAGGTTGAATTTGTTATATAGCAAGAACAAGTTTAAAAAATGAAAACTTTCTTTCAATCAGCACGTAACCTGACTCTTGATTAATTACCTCATCTTGGATGCCAAATGTTTGATCAGGAACTTCAAATAAATTAAAATCAAACTTCATTCTGTCACTTATAATACGTAGTAAGTCTATACTGAGACCTGTGCAACAATTGATGACTGTACCATTCTCATAAGTTGAATCGTTTCCACTGAAGAAAGAAATACCAAGACATTGATTAAACATAAGTCAGCCTCAAACATTCAAAACTCTTTAAATTAACATTCTAGTATATGCTGTCATAGTTACTGTTTGTATCTTCAGAATCATGTTGTATGTCGACATATACAACCAGGCCATATCTAAAATACGACCAAACCTCGTTATCTCGAACTCGAATAACTGGTTTCCGTGGATAACATTAAGTAAACATTTCGCCTGTTTGTAGTAGCTTCGTTTGATTTATCCCAGACAATTCGAATACTCGAATACTTGAAGTACATTCATCGGTGTGTTCGACTTCTACACAAAGAAGTTCTACTGTATATTGTAGATATATTTACCAACTCCATACGGATTGGACGATTGTACATGTTATAAAAATATATTTCCATATTGTACATGTATTTGAGTCATTATGTTCAGTGTAAATCGCATTATTTTATAGTTTTATACAATTATGCCTGCTATATTAATTGTATTAGTACATGGTACATTCTCGTTATATGATCTGGGTTTTTTTTCTATTGTCATTAATACTGTTTTCACGGTTATGAATGAGTGAGTGAGTAATTCAACAATTTGTCAACTATATCATGGTGAGAACAAGTTAATTTTCAATGAGATGATGATGCAGTCCGCTTTGTACTAGACCCACACGCTTAGTTAGATTTCATAGTATTAGCTCACTGAAATAACAGTCCGCGGATAGACATATCACTTCACTCGAACACATTATCCTGATTCCGAGCCAAGACATCCTTACTCCTTCTCATTGATGCTGTGTGCTGAGCGGAAAATCAACACATACCAATTTAATAGTCTCATGTGACCAGATCGGGGCTCGAACATGCGATTTACCTCATTCGAGGCAAGCACGCTAATCCACGAAGGTGATTTTGAATGCATCACTATTTTATAGACATTTTTACTTTTCGTGGATGGTTTGGTTTATGGGGTTTAACGCCACTTTCAACAATAATTCAGTTATATCGTGGTGGTCAGTTTTATTGGTGGTGGAAACCGGAGTACCCGAAGAAAATCACCGACCTGTCGCATGTCACTGACAAACTTTATCACATGTGTCGGACTCACTACTTTAGTGGCTGTAGTGGGGATTGGCACTGATTACAGAGGTAGTTGTAAATCCAACTACCATACGAAAACGACCACGACGGCCCCTCTTTTAGTTGACATTGGTGGAATACCCGTATGTAACAATCATTGTTTATATGTTCTCTTCACAAGTTTCTCTATAACACATCACTTCTGTGATATCTTTTTAAGTAGTGGAAGTACTTTTCTGTGATTATTTATATTGTATTTCAACGCATGATTACATTATCAGGTCTCTTTATTGTTTCGATTTCGTTGAGATTGTCATTAAGCTTTTAATTTCAAACCCTAGCAAGATTTATAGACACAAAGCTATGTTTTTTCTAACTTTTATAGCTACTTGAAGTTAAGACAGAATTAATGAATTCTAGAGGTAATCAATTAATATTAACTTTAGATTCTTGCATTTTTTTTTCTAATTATTTTTTATAGAAGAGTTTGAAGATATCAAAGAAGTAGACAACGCAATTGCCCAAAGACAAAAGACAAACAATGATCTACAAAACATTGCAGAAAAAACTAAAGATCGAGTAACACGAACCCTACATAAAACCGGTGGTGAATTCAAATGCTACCGAAGGGTAAGCAGTTCCTGCTCTACTAGTGTCACCCGTCGTTACCATATGATTATAATTATATTGACCAGCTATTCACTTTGTCTATAATTGAGGTACATGTGGGTTATTATATTGATCAGCTATTCACTTTGTCTATAATTGAGGTACATGTGGGTTATTGGTATTTAACGTCTCTTCCAGTATAATTGCTTTAAATAGTAGTTGTCAAGTCTTATTGGTAGAGGCAGCCAGACTAGCAGAACAAAATGGAGTATGATTTACATATATCTATGAAACCAGTGCCTTTCTCCACTACGCTTTGTGAGGTCCGACTAGCGTCATTCTTGAAGTGCAACATATATAATATCATGTGATAGAAGCTTAACGGTGACAGAAATTTAATGGCTTTCCACGGACAATCAAGAACTGAGGACAACAATCATTGTTGGTTGTAAGTGGCTTTTAAACGCCCATAATCTTAATACTAATAAAAAGAGAAGAAGAGTAAATTTAAGTGACAATCTGGAGAGAAGGAAACAAAACCGATTTACGCCAAATCAATAGGTCACAAAACAACAAAGGGTTAGCAATACAGAATCTCAGAAAACACCATCAGTTAGACCCAAAATTTCGAGTCGATTAACTCATATTTAAAAACAAAAACATAAAAATTTTCCACTCCCTTGACTTGGACCTCACCTGATGAAGGTTATTCTAGAAATGCATCGTTCACGCTAAATAAAATATCGATGTTTTTGTCAGTAAAGTTGATATGCAATTTGCAGACATTACATCATAAATATCGAGTTTCAATAAATACGTAGATGTCAAATTTAGCATTTATGGAATACATTCATCTGGTACGCTCAAAGTCAACATATTATCTTTGTTGAATTATTGTAGTAGAGATGATAAAAGAAATATATTTGTATACAAATTCTATTACAACACTACTTACTGCTTTGTGGCATTATATACAACTCTACACTCTGTTGCCGGGAAAATACAGTTTCCGGTTGTAGCATCTCTCCCCCGGTACATCACATATGGCTCCTCAGCTAATGTAGCTATGCTGAAAAATCTTCTAGGGGGTCGTCCTAATGGTGGAAATGGCTGGTTTCCCGGCCATGTTATACTAGACAGTTCTATTTTTGGAATTACCTGTACGTTATTACCTGATCCTACCAGTTTCTGTACATAATCACCAACCTTAAATGACATAATGTTATTTATTTCAGTGTACTCTTCTTCTTCTTTTTTTTGATTGATAATATCAAACGTTTGTCATTATATCTAACTCGCTACCTATTTAAAACATACAGCATATGCATTCAAATTATTTGGCCCTTCAATCTTTTGATTATGAACATATTAAGTCTATTCCAGAAACGCTTCAAAATTAGATATTAGATATTTCATCATCTATAGTCTATGAGGTTTAACTCTCCCATTTTGGGATTTTGGAAATCCATCCGTGTGAAAAGTTCTGAACATGGGATATATAAATGTTCAAATACGTAAACGCATTTATAAATACATTTTCAATGTTAAAAGATGTTCATCTCTGGAGTTCTACGGTGTTAAAATAACATTCAAGAGAGTTTTCAAGCTGAAGAAACAAATGATTATACTTTTCTTTTAATTTTGACTGACTTTATCTAAATGTCATATAATTTCGTGAAAATTGGATACATCTTCAGAATAAGAAATTAGCAAATGATACAAGATATTTGATTTTTGTTGTGCTTATCACACAATTCTAATATTACTGTATCCTATAACCCACGGTACCATATGATCAGACTATACTATCATTCATGTAAATTGACACGCACTCGGAAATACTGGTGTCAATGTTAGTGTGCAATATATAATATATATAAGGAGTTTGATAAATTGCAGTAGAAATTTCTTATTTTTGTTATATGTGCGCAATAAATTAGATATCTACTATTTTATATAATGTGAGATGTTATATACAGTGAGCATATTGCCATTAAAAATACTACTATAATAATATTGTACATTGTGTAATACCACAAACATGGTATCTGTTGTCATAGAAATAGAAAACTGCTTTATATTGTTGACCGTCTATTTATAGATGTGTGTCAGAGGTATTAATTTTGCTTCTGTTTCCACGATTTTTTGTGATTGGATATTGGAACTACTTTGATGATGTGATATTTATTTGTTTGTCATCTTTATTTTGTGATATATACATTTATCACATATTTTATTGAAATAACGCCGAATTTGCACGTGCAATAAAAGCATAATTTGCGGCGTGTTATTTGTCTCCGAGGCAATAACATTTTACGAGAGCAATGACATGTTATCTGCCTTGGCAAAATATGTGATAAAAATCGGGGCCGATATCACGGTCTCGTGCTGATAACAAGGGCAATATGAAAAAGGCCATGTATTAATCTATAATTATTATACCTGTTTCCATGACGTTTTTTCTACTACTGTTACTTTCCTTGCTGGCACTCTCCTTGATGAACTTGTCACTCGTTTACTCCTCTGAGTATTGACTATTTGTAGCTGTGGGTACTTATTGAGCCCATAATCAGTAAACTCTATCAATGATTTTACTCCGTCTCTGGTATCTTTTATTATGTCCGTGTGCAGCATTTCTCTAAAGATAAATAGAGAATTAGATGTTATTTGCACTATTCGTTTTAGACATGTCTGCAAAAAATGCCTTAAGTATTGAATTTAATGACGTAATGATTCCAACATCGAAATTCGATAAAGACTATTACTACTGATTGTTTCTACCGCCGTTTTATAATACAAAATGTCGTTTAATTGTAGTACAGTGATCAACTTTTGTGCTCGGAAAGACAGATGTTCGCTTTATACAGGATTCGAGTTCAGCTTAGACAGGTTTTCCTGTATTTAAGAACGCTAGTTTATATTTCAATTGTATATTTGTATTCCTATATTTATATTATTTGTATGCCTAAATCAGATATCAACATCAGAAAGGGGATTTGGATCTGAATTCCTGGTATAACCCCACCACATTTTTGCATCTGTCTCAAGCCAGGACATCAAATGTCGTAGCCGTTTTATTTTCAATGGTTTGAGATGATATGTGATTCTTCTACTTTGTTGACCACCAGCGTTTAAACTTTCTGTTCACAACTAACTTACTTGTAAATATATTTTCCATCAGGCCAATCAGATGATGTTTTAAAATCTGGGAACAGTTGAAGAGAACTATTACGAGCTAACTTCGACATCATTCTAAGCCATACTCGGACTGAATCGGTGATGGCAGTTGAAATAGCTTTACCCTCACGACCTCCATATTTAGTTGTTAAACCTACAAATCAAATGTTGTTATTATATATATACAATGTAGTGGTTTATAAACACTAATTCGCCAATTAAATCTTAGAACATATACAAAAGTAGTCATTTTTAAAGAAACAAGATCCTTTCACATTGTGGCATTTTGAAGGGGAAAATATTAAGTACAAGTGGTATCTTCGACGTATTGATACAGATACAGAATGGCAACACCCTTTTATTGTCTTGGTATGGTTGCCCTCTTTGAATATGCTGAAAAGTATCAATGTCAAATTGACATTTTATACACCAAATAACATCAAACGATAAAAATGCCCTCAGATTTAGCGTTTAGCGACAAAATTAAAGAGTTCTTCTCAGCCACATGCTAGGAATATTTTGAAACTTATCTTAGGGTATGATTTATGTTAATTACTGAAGACGCTACTGCGACTGTGGAATGTAGAACAACAATAACATTGTTGTGTTATTGTTGTTCATTTACTTTTATTTGTGTTTATGTGTATAATTAGAAAGTTGCTTTGTGTCCATTTACGTGCATATATTTTCTTATTGATTTGATAGTTAAGCTCGTATAATCTAGTGAAAAGATTATAGAAGTATATTTTATGTAAACGGCAAATCTGAAGAAGCATAGCCAATTATCACTCTAAATCTATCAATGCAATGAATATATTATACCTATACGAACATTTTATAGTCATTCTCATATTACGATTTCTGCATAAAAACGATGTTCTGTTCGTCTTTACCTCCAGTTATTTGTAAGAGGACCCATGTCTTATTTACGTTATTTGTTTTTCTTTGCGCATAGTGGTGTCCAAAACATATTGTGTTTTGTTTTTCTTCGTCTTGTGTATGTTACCAGTTTCTCCGGATTATCCATTTTTGAATTCATTAGACAGCGATGAAAATCATTATGTAATTATGAACATCTATTGTTTAATGTACAATTCATCGAAGTCATCATAGAAGCAATATGTTCGCATTTATTATTGTTACCATCATGAATATAGCTTAGATAGGATAGTGTTCATGACCTTAAGCAACAGCCAAAGTCAATCAACTAATCAATCGTTGAAGTGAATTTATACATAGATATGGCTATGTGGTAAATTGAGATAACGTCGAATAACGTTCCAGTTGTTTGCCATTCCATTTAAAGCTAAATAACAAATATTATGTACGCGTCTTGTGCACTAAATTAGATATCTACGTTTTTTATGTAACTACAATTGTGCATAAGCTATCGGACAGCAACTGGAGAGATCAGCTTTGATCAATTGTGTTCTTAGATCGCCTTCACAAATAAAATGTCAATGCTTACAAACGTTTATTCCAAACATGACAACTAAAATAAATAGCTCGTCCAATTATTATTATAAGGAAGTTAAAACACAACAGCTGACGTTATATAAAGGGTAAACAAATGGAATCCATGACATGTCCGTCCAATTAATTGGACGATTAGTAGTCACTACTAAAAAAATCAAATGTTAACTGTTGGAAACTATTCTCTTATGAATAGCAATTTACCTAAAACTCCAATTGGATAATTGACGTCCTTATCCTGTGCTAATCCTACACTTGTAGATGACAGTATCCACATGTGTTCTTTTGTTATTAAGTTTAATTTTGATGCCGTTTCCAAAAATGTAGTCGCATATCTTTCCCTACAATAGAAAATGAGATTCAAGTTTAACGAAGTGTTTTGATCTAAACATATTCATATAATTTACTCCAGTAATATAGTGTATGATTGATTTTTAGATAATTATATTTCTATAGAAATAATGAAGACAAGTCAATACAATGATATTTTCTTGCTTCAAACAGAACATCATCGCGATGAGAATCATTAAAAAGTATAAGCTGTGATTTTCACGGTTTGTAAACAAGTTACAGAAGGTCAGGTGAAGAACTGCAATAAAAGCATTGTTCCTTAACATTGAGTGTCAATGAGTATCTGGTGGATTATCGAATATATTCCCTCAAATTCATATACTTGCCTGCTAAACATAATTTGATACGATATCTTAATCATGATATTGGTTCAAGACAAAAGAGTAGGAATTAAAACCCGACACTGACGGGAATCTATCTGACAACAGTGGATCGTTGGTATATAGATATATCTTTGGCATTTACATCTAGTAAAGATCACGGACGATTTCGGAACCTTGTAATATTCAGGTATATTCAGATCTGTTGTTGTCTTCGCTATTTGTATTTGAAGGTGATTGCGTATGATCTACGGTTATCCTCTTTATGTAAATAACAGATTCTCATTTCTTGTCTTATAAGTACAGACACAGTCTCTCCATGAAAACCACAAATGTAAAATAACAGATTCTCATTTCTTGTCTTATAAGTACAGACACAAATGTAATATTTACGAAAGGAAGGATACCAATTAGCTGATAAATGGTAACATGTCATGAATGACCTGAGCTTTGGTACCAATGTATCGTACAATAGGGGCCTCCAACAGGTGCATTTTCGTCAAATATTATACATATGTTGTTTATATCAATATAGCTATGCTTATTTTCAAATAAGCGTAGACAATTGTGGTAATCGGAATAATTTAAAACAGTTCCCAGTCTACATCAACCGTATTTTGATATATATTTAAACAACAAAAATTAGGAAATATTCTCTTTCCATTTACCTACTCTGTGTGCAATAAAAATATCCTGTTTTCTTTCGGAACTTTTCTCTTCAGACATGATTCCATTAAATCTGTATAAATAGTGATGTCATCACCTTCCCCAATGTCACACAAAATGGTTTCTAAGAGCTTAAATCTGTAATTAGATACATCTAATGTTTCAGAATCTGTTAGCTGGTAACACATTTCAAGACGATTCATTATCCATCTAACATCAATGAGATCTATATAAAGGAGATACCGTTAAATGGATATACATTTTGTGGTTTGTAGTGAAATACCATATCGAAATATAACTAGGACCTGTCTTAATAAGATGATTTTTGGACCATCATGGTCCTGCCTGTATGATAATTCAATTTCGATCTACCTATACAATCAGTGCCTAAAAATATCGAGGTGTACGAACTTTTGTGATACAGTTTGTCAGAGACTTTCGGTAACGTTATTTTATCCGTATACTAGACTCCGCTTTTATTCATGTATATAACACGCTGACACGAAATAACCAAAAGTGCTGTTTTGTCACCTAATACAAAAAATTTATCTATATTATATTTGTTTGTTTTCGTATTATTTATTGCTAAAGGATATAACATTCACATATGATTCATTGTAATGCAATTTATAGAGAATTTCAACTTTAAAAAAGAAAAAGTCGGTAAATATTCAGACATTTCAATGATACGAACTATGTTCTAATAAAGATGATAAAAAAGAATGTAGAAAGCAAAACAACAGAACAAAATTCGGAAAACACAACTCCCCTCAAAAACGGGGGCATGGAATTTGTTCCTGTCTTAGTAAAGGTACAAGTTCTTATTCTAAATTCTAGCCATGGAAACAAAAATACTCAAGTTCATATTAGACAGATATCTCTGCAATCTGTTGATGCACTGGAATTCTATATGGATCAATGTCCTACCCAATTTGTTATTTTGTGACAAATAAAATACGTTTAAACTAAGGAGCGACGTTTAGAAAATATACAGGTCCATTGACATTTCCCTCCTCCTCATGATTAACTTGTGAGCCCGCACATCACGTATACTACAATAGCACATGTCTTTACTTGCATTATATTTATATAAACTAGTCCTTAATGACTGACATCGTATACTTGTGCTATCCGACATACGAGTGTTATCGCTACCTTCAGTTAGATAGTTTACAGTTCACTACAAAACGATGCTGGTATTATCCAGTACATTTAAGATTAGAAGTAGCCTTTTGGTTTAAAGGCTTCCTGATCAAATGTTAAGTATAAATAACAAGTAGAAATACATCATTTGGCAAAGAAATATGTATTTGTTGACTTTGGTAGTCGAGTTTTCGACAACAAAATAATTCCCGTGAAAATCAATCGCTTAAGAGAAGAAAAATATAAAATCTTGAAACGGATTCCCAAATACTATCGTTAGTTACTTTTTGTATTCCGTGGATAAGATTTACGAGCACCAGTTGCGGTAAGAATCGTGTATCACAACATTATTTTTTTTTCACAATCAACTACAGTGGTAGACGTATGTATCCACCCTGCAATTTCCACATACATCAAGGATCCATCTGTGACAGATTTTGTATTATGTTCGTTATCGTGCAGACAAAACAAATTGGTGTCGGCATACATTTGTAACCGTGGGGGTTTGTATTTTAAACTAAACGTTGATGCAAGCTAGTCAGTATTATTTATCTTCTCAGTGTGAGGCTACACGTGGTAATCATACCCGATCGTGGTGTAACTGACATGTACCATAATTCTATGATTGATGCATAACAGTAGGCTTTCATATCATTTGGTTCGGTTCACAGAGAAATTTAGAGGTATGATTATTCCATGTTATCTTGTAATTGTGTGAGTCGATCAATTTATATACGGCTAGGGGCTATGGTGTTCAATGCCACTTTCAACAATATCTCATTCATATCTTAGCTGTCAGTTTTATTGACGGAGGAAACCGAAGTACCCAGAGAAAACCACCGACTTGCCACAAGTCACCGTCAACATTTATCACATAATCGAGTACACCTCGACATGAGCGGGGTTGGAACTCATAAATTTATTGGTGATAGACGTTTTTAGCATTTGTAGTTGTAAATCCAACTACCATACGACCATGACGCCCCTTCAATTAATATAAATTGTACCAAATATATAATAAAAGAAAGTTTTAAGCCAAATAGTGCAATATTCGCACTAACACGAGGTACCGATCAATGAGTGTATTAAGTGTTAAAAATATAATCATGGTTACTAAATACAAAATGAATATATATATATATTTATATATTTATTCAGAGCTACCCCTTTACAACGGGGGCACCTGCAGACGGGGTACCTGCAAGTGCGTCTAACATTGAACATACAAACAAATATGTACTATATACAAACATTTTAAGTACAAAAAAATACATATGACATGCAATATAAATGATATATGATAAAGTTCATAAAATATGTTCCAACGAAGCATCTTTATGATTTTCATTTCAACACAAAGCTTAATAAAACATATTCAGTGCATAAAAAGACAATACATTATACATTCTAAAACACATGCAAAAAGCTTATTCAGTGCATAAAAAGACAATACATTATATATTCTAAAACATAAGCAAAAAAACTTAAAACCTTGATACAGGGATTGCATTATCACAGATAGATGTGTTCTTTTCTAAAAAGGACTTCCTGCGTAAAAACATTTGTTGGAACATGGTTTTTCCTATTTTGTCAAAAAATATACCAATATTTGTATCTAGGCTAAAACTAACATCTCCAACTAAAAATTGCATTTTGTCTAAGGGCGACAACTCTAAGAAAGCAAGACCAGGAAATCGTTCGGTAATTAAATTGAGACACTTGTTACGTATTGGCGTGTATTCCGGGCAGTCTAACATGAAAGGGAATACATTTTCGTCGGGACCACTGCTACACATTTCACAAACCGATATTGTGTGAAGTTTCATTCTGTGTAGAACAGAGTTTATAGGCAGCGTATTCGTGCGGGCTAACATTTTAAGTCTGGTTGGTTGGAACTCCAATAAATTTAATAAGTATGGTTTTTTTCCAAACGTTATAGGGAAGTGGACGTAATTTGTCAAGCTACTTTTACTTTTAGCATTGGTAATTTCTCTGTTTCGTACATATTCGTCAAAGAACTTCTTAAAAGTAATCATATTTACATCAGAGTTAAGATAATGGTATAAACCAGCATTTTCAAAAACCCTACGTATATTATTAAGATAATCCCATTTAGGATGGGACTGTGGATCTTTTAATTCATCAAAATTTATTTTACAAAGTCTCGTACAAGGCAAATTTTGTAGCCTTGAGAAATACGATATGCTTTGCCTGTCAAGAAAATCGTTGATAGGTTCCCAACCTAATTCTAAGAAGAGAGCCGATTTAGGAATGGTCATATTTGTGTTAAAGATTAATTTAGCTGCTTTATACTGCCACGTTTCGAGCATACTTTTGGAAGAAACAGCGGATGGCATCCATACAGCACATCCGTGAGAGATTGACGGTTGGAGTACTGAGTTCCACAACGCATCGTCAAAAGATATTCGAGTAAAAGTTCCATGTTCCCCAAGTAGTTTTATCATATAATTAAAGTTACGTTCAAAGTTTTCTTTTAGATAGCAATTTATATGGTAGGAAAATGAAAGCGACCTCGAGAAGTACACACCAATTTATTTATAATAATTAGTTTCGATTAAAATAGAGTTTCCCAGTTTCCATTCCTTATTTGTATCAAGTCGCTTACCAATAACCATTACTTTAGATTTTGAAGCGTTAAATTTCATATTCCATTTAGAAGCGAAAATACCAGCTATTGTTAGTAATGACTGTAGTTCTTCTTCTGTCTTACCAATGAGTACAATATCATCAGCAAACAGTAAACAGTTAATCATTTCTGATGCTAATTCAATACCCATATCGGTATCTTTCAACATACTTACCAAGTCATTCATTAGAACTGAGAAAAGGGTAGGAGAAAGATACCATTTATCTGCCAACAAATGTCAACAGGTTAGGTAGTAAAATCATGTTTATAACTATAAAATAAAGATAACTTTTATAAGTCAATGTTTTCTCCGGGTACTCCGGTTTCCCCCATCAATAAATCTGACCGCCACGATATAATTGAAATAGTGTTGAATGTGACGTTAAACACAATTAATCATAAGGACGACACAACTTTATCTTTATGGTGTAGTACATACATCGTATATTGGCTTTACACGACACTCATCTAAGGATTGATAAAGGCCTTTGATTTAATGTACATTGCTTTTCAACATGTTTTCATTCTTTGTCAGAACTGAACTTCTTGAAATATAAGCAAGCAAAGTTGTGTAAATGGTACATAATCAAGACTCTATTTAATAATTACTTTAATTTAGAAAAAAGTTATCAACATTTTTTGTAAAATGCGATGAAAAACGTTCGAGAAAACCGAAGGAGTTATCAGGAATGGACAATTCAGAGAAACAGGCAGGAGCTATCAGGAATGGACAATTCAGAGAAACAGGCAGGATCTATCAGGAATGGACAATTCAGAGAAACAGGCAGGAGCTATCAAGAATGGACAATTCAGAGAAACGGGCAGGAGCTATCAGGAATGGACAATTCATAGAAACAGGCAGGAGCTATCAGGAATGGACAATTCAGAGAAACAGGCAGGAGCTATCAGGAATGGACAATTCATAGAAACTGACAGGAGCTATCAGGAATGGACAATTCAGAGAAATTGGCAGGAGCTTTCAGGAATGGACAATTCAGAGAAACAGGCAACATTGGGCACAAGGCACAGCATGAAGACAAATAAAAGAAAAACACAACAGAGAAAAGTAAACAGATGAGCAACATGGAACCCATAAACAAATATGGTGTAATGATACACCCTGTAATAAATCGTTTTAGTCATGAAAATACAATATTTTTCTTCATTTCTACAATTACTTACTCTAATTTTTGCGGCACTGTTTTTACTTTGTTCTTGCTTTCCACCAATTCTTTTACAGATTCAATAAAATCAAAATAATTTGTACGTGTGCTTGTTACTATGGTAAAATGTGTCCAGTTAAAGAATTCCATCAGTTGTAGCATACCTTGAGCATTGTGATAAACAGTTGGTGCAAACTGCAAAATCATTCTATCTTGCATTTTCTGCAAAAAATGTGAATGAATATTTTTTATAATATTTATCATTATTATAATTATATTCATCATAGATATAAACGCTTTATAGGTGTGTTCCCCTAATATTACTCAAAATTATTGCAGTACACTTTAGAAAATAGTACCAAATAGAAGGTCAACCTTTGTCCAATTCCTGCAGCTCATTTCCTTGCAACAAGAACGCGATGTCTTGTTCCGCCATCTTTTTTATTACATCTGTTTGCGTGCAAATATAGTTTTATCAGGGTGCCTTCTAAGGCGTACCGAACTTTTAAGGAGAAAATATGGAATGCAATATCTGACATAATGCAATGCTGGTACATCAGTACAGATGTTCTACTTTTTCAATCTACAAAAATAGTTGGTATTATATCTTAGTTGAAGTCGGTATTTTAAATTTTGACAATGATCGTATTGATTTTGCTCGAGACGTTGTTTTAGAGCAAATACTTTGGCATATTTATCTCACGAAAAGAGAAAAAAGCATTCTTTTCGACATTAAAAAAATACATGTTTTTAATTCATGAATTTATGAAAAACTGTTTTTACAATTTTGGTACATCTCTGTCACCAAACGTCTTTTACTTATGCGTACAGAAGATGGCTAAATTGAGTCGTTACATAAGTATTTTTGCAAATCACAAGGCAACGATTTTCCTATAATAACATTTGTATACTTCGATACAATTATTGTGTATTCCCACATTCAGATGATGCTTAGTGTGACTGTGATGTAAAGAATATTTTGTATAATCTTACTCCAGAAGCAGACCGCAAAATATTTTTGATTTTGACCGCTGTAATATCATTTACAAGATTAGCACCGCCACTTTTAATTGGAATGCCTGTATAAAGCCAGGAAAGTGAGCGGTCATGTTATTGTGTGTTAGCGTATCCCATTTGCCTCTTTCTACTAAATTTCTAATGAAATTTGGAATGAAAACGTATACTTCAATTTAGTACACACGACACGTGTATGGAACAACCTTCACCAGGTACTCTGAAGCCCAAAATATTTGAAAGCCAAGAAATTTAAATCATTGGGAGCAAGAAAACCAAAGTGCCTAAAAAAATACAGCATAGCCAAAAAAGCGTGGAACTGTTCCGACAATGTGGTGTTGTTTTTTTTAATTTTCATTTCATTACTTATTTCAAAAACCAATATAGAAATTCATTGGTTGCTCTTTCTTGTCTGTCTCCATAGAAATGACACTTCTGTTCAATGTGTAAGAAGTGTATATATGATGTAACCCGCCAATCAATCACTTAGCCATCGTTATTATTGAGACGAGAACTAGAAAATTAATTATATATCAGTAAATAAATATTACCTAAGACATCAGAGATTACACAAGTCTAAGATCATCAATCATAACTGTCAGATATAACTAACTACATTTATATCAAGCCAATAGTATCATATACTTTAGAAAACAATTTTTGTAACATTGCCACAAAAAAAAATCATATTTTTCCCTTTAAATTATTAGTTAAATGTAAAAAAGTTGAAAATGACATTTTGGAATGTTTTCTGTCGTAACATATATTACATCTGTATTTTGCAAAAAATAATTCTGCGATTGTCGTTACGTTGGTGACAATAGATATTTTCCTTTTCTCTATCGACAATACTTTTACCTATGACTTGATTGTGTATAGCGAGGTCGGTTTCTTATAAGAAACAGGAACTTCTTACTCTTCGCGAGCACATGGGTTCAACCTCGATGTTTTGGTACGATTCGTGTTGTTTGTCTATTTTGTTATCTGTATTGTGTTTCCCCCATTCGGTTTCTCTTACGTTATTATTGCTAAACGTTTGGTTCACTATACCTTAAACCAATAACTTCGTTACTTCAGGTATAAAAAGATCAATTCATTTTGACATTAATTGATTTCAGTTCCGTGTTGTGATGTCCGTTACGATTTCTGGATGAAGATGATGTTCGGCTCGTCTTTACCTCCACAGTTGTTTGTAGCAGAGCTCGTGTTTTATTTACACTACTTGGTTTGTTTGTAGGAGAGCTCGTGTTTTATTTACACTACTTGGTTTGTTTGTGTATAGTGGTATCCAACAGATATTGTGTTGTGATTATGTTTTCTTTTTCTTCGTCTTGTGTACCCTGTGTTGCCAGGTTCTCTGGATTGTCCATGTTTGTTTT